>LPNX010571647.1:0-47404 GCA_001517045.1 Pseudotsuga menziesii
CTACAAACTCATCATTCCCACCCTGCATAAAAAATATTGTATCCATATTAGGACGTATTAAATGTTGCAATCTCTACTATAAACATGTAAATAATGATGACAAATTAAAAATTTCTTACAGCTAATGATGAAGCACACAATTCATATGTAGCATTGACCATTGCATCAATGGCATCAACGTCAACCCTCGGATTATAAGAATCCGGGGTGTCATGGGACACCAGTTGTATATTTGTTCACATAAATTGTTAGATAATTAAATAGAAATAAATTATGAAACAATCGAAAACTATGATAAAACAAAATAAAATATGCAAAGAATGTGTTTTACTTATATATCAAAATAATCAACCGTCCTGAAACTTTGAAGTAGGCCCATAGCATAATGCTTCCACATGTTGTGCAAGGGTGTGGAATAACATGACACTTTGAACCCTCTGCGTCTACAGTGTGATCTATAGCTCTAGTATGGTTTGGAGACCTAGCAACTGGATCTTGAGTGTGCGATGGGCCAGCCTCAGAAGTGCGAACCCCTTGGCTTGCATTGCCTTTGAAAACACTCCCATGTTGAAGAAATGTATCTACCAAGTCGAATAAGGCCTCATGTGTATCATTAATCACAGGACCCACATGAGGATATACCCGAGGGGGTTTTGTTGTGCGTGTAGGGCATGGCACACAGTTACAATAAGTCCTAGTGCCTTCCCTATCTCGGGGAATCCCATGACCCACACCCTCGAACTCTAAAATATCAAAATAGTTTACATGTTTCCCCAAGATAAAATATGCATACAACTTCCTCATGAAATAGAATGGGATGTATCTATTCCCATGAGGGTCTTCATCGAAGACCATGTACCAACGATCCATCCAATTGGCTTTCACATTTGGTTCCATGCACCAGTCTATGGAAATGTGCGGTCGAGTGGTGGGTAGAACCAATCCGGTGCTAGGGTCCCAGCATGATCAAAACAATTGGTCTTTGGTTATCTTTAGTTTTTTGACATCTTTATAGCTCAACCAATTGGTATAGAATTGCCTCCGAGATTCTCTATATGAGCTAATATTGTACAGTTCTCCCTAGGCATTGGAAGGCACCTCAATGCACCCAAAGGATCCAGAATCTCTGAATTCCAGTCTAGTTCCCCCTCTGTGTTTAGGTTTGTGTCTGTATTTAAGTTTGGGTTTGGATATGGTTATCAATGGTTTCATTTTGCACATTTTCTTCAACATCTCTGTTCTTTGTTAAGATCAAAACAACAAATTCAAATTGTTTTAATATTTCATTGTTTGATTTAATTCAACAATCTTTATTAAATTCATTTTAAAAATAACAAAAACTATAAAATTAACAAACACAAATGAAAATTGAAAGCAATTTTTAAGGAAATGACCACTTACCCTCCATTGTATACAACTTGTGAATTGACCCTTCCAAATTTGCCTCCAAATTTGCTCAAACTCAAATCGCCCTTCTGGTATTTCACACTCTTGTTCCTCGTGGCATTGCCTATGAAATGAGAAATTGAAGTCGTGGGCCTCTGTTTTATTTTTTGTTTTGTTATTACAAATCACAAGTGCGATATATCGCACTTGCAATATAGGCTAACTAAGCTTAGTCTAGGTTTTGGGCTCGGGTTTTCCAAACCTAGCCACAATAACGCATTTGCACTATAGATTTACATTCTCGACTTGCGTTTTTAATTTCTAAAGTGACACTAAAAAGTGGAACCAACTTCATGCGAGCACCCCTATTTTAGTTATCATTTTAATTTGTTGCACCAAGAGTATCGAGGTGCTCTACAATCTAGTACATGGAGGAGATGTTGTAGCACTTGTGTAACATTATGTCTCATGATGCTCCTATAAAAAAGGAAATAAACTTGAATTGTTTTTCTTACTTTGTAAAAAATTAATATAAAAAAAATTACACAAGAAATAGGATCCCTCTTATGCTTGATAGATCTTAGTTTAAGATGGATCTACTATACTAGTTATTAATCCAATGTTATTTGTTCATTCTTTGATAGTTTTTGCTTCTTTTTAATTGATGCATTTATAATCTTTTTCAATATTAATCATGTTAACCTCCTCTTTATTACCTTCTTCTTTAGGAATTTAGACCTTATCCTCATTTTTCTTTATAATAAATTATTATCTTTACTTATATAAAAGTTGACCTATTCTCCTTCATTTTAATCTCTACTCGCTAACTATCTCCAACATATAATTTATGATCCACATCCCTTAGTGTATGGTACATCCTATGGGCCCAATGCTTAAGAACATATGCTTCCTCGTAAGAGGTCATAGGGGTTCCCTTGTAGCAGAAATAATCCCATACACCAAATTGGTGTTTTATCTTGGTTGTGATCTTAAAATACATTATTATTATTATTATTATTATTATTATTTACCTAGTTTTGATTCCCTTTACTTGACTAGTTTTTATTTTAGTATTCTTAATTTAATTTATTTAACATCTTTGGAGAACTGTTCTTTATTCCCCTGAATAATTCCTATCCGCCACTTTGCCCACTTTGCGTGTGGCTCTACCAGTACTTATCATTTGTCATTAAGTCGATAGGCATTTAGATTAACAAGATTAACCCCGGTCTAACAAGTGTAGAGCGGGTATTCATTTCATGGTAGTCTATATATTGTTATGCTTAAATGCATCTTGATTAAGATTTAAATGAACTTATTTAAATAGTTAATTGAAAAGGTTGCATTAATTATAATATTTTTGAATTGTTTTATGCTTACAAAACTTTTTGTTTATTTAATTGATGCTTTAAATTTATTCTTAAATACCGGTGGCTTCTAAAATGAGGAATAGTCTATCCACATTAACCGGCCATAAATGAAGTATCTATACTAGCCACCACATATCCACCCTATGTAAATATATATGAATTTGAATTAATTAATAAAGTATGCTGAAAAAATATGAATAAATAATATTTTACTGGATATGAGTGAATGTTGAATAAATAATATTTTACTCCAAATCAATCAATGTTGAGTGTCTCCCCATAACTACACCTAATTCAAAAAGCTTGATACTTACCATCTAACCCACATATCCACCAATTAACTACCAAACATTACTTAATAGCAAGGCGAGGGGCGGGGCGAGCTTGTGGCCACACAAGCATAGTTATAACAACGTGACCACTTGTTGAAGGATTCGAAATTGGTAAAGGCAGTAGGGGTTAACTCTTGTCCGCGTATTATAATAATGGCATATCTTATACATCTATTTATAGATCTTTTGAAGAAAGTGTTTCTCCCAAACGCGGCAAAGTTTCTTCATTCTCAATAGCTGAAATAGAGTTTGAGCGTTATTTTACTAGGCAGGCAAGCCATATCGTGCGCAGGTGAATACAATGGACAACAATTGGAATGAGCAATTGGTTGAAAAGCTTCAGAAGTTGAATAGCACAAAAATTAGCATTCAAGGTACTTGTTATTCTGTTTATTTCACCAAAGACTAGCCTTTTTTCTCAGGGTAGGGGCATTTTTAGGTTTTTTTTTTCTAAGGTTAAGGCATTGTATCACGTAGAGATTGTTTTCCAAGATAGTGGTGAAGGCAAATACTGGATTCATTTTAGGGTTTTTTTTTTTTTAAGGGTAAGGCATTGTATCATACTGGATTCAGGATGATATCTTAAAATTCAGCTCACTTTTTTTGGGAGATATTTGTTGGGAGATATTTGAAGCAATTTATAGCACATTTTTTCAGCTATATTGAACTACTGCTTTTGAGGTTGATGGTTTCTGACCATTGTTATCATTTTAGAAACTGGAAGCTACATTCGAAGCTGGAGGTACTGCCGAAAAAATATTAGCAGCATACCAGGCAGCCGACGAGGATTATATAGACGAAGAGACAATATGGAAAGCATGTGACTCTTCGTCGAAACGATTGGAGGAGATCGAGAATCAAGTACACAACGGCTGCGCCTTAACTGGTAAGTAGACCAACAAAGTAGTATCTAAAGCGGTCATTTAATGTGGCTACATTAGGCATGCTAACAGTTGAATTTACATTTAAAGTGGCTACATCAGGCATGCTAACGGTTGAATTTACAGCAAGCATGCTAAAGATTGGATCTACAGTTGTTTGAGATCTAATGGTTAATATGGCTGCCCCATTAAATGGCAAGCAGTAAGCTAAATATTGATGGCTAAATCTACAGCAGGCATGCTAAAGATTGGATCTAAAGTTGTTTGATATCTAATTGTTAAGATGTCTGCAGCATTAAATGCAAGCAGTAAGATGGCCGTGATTATTTAGGTCATCCCCATAGTTATCCATAAAAAAAACCCATTCCAAACAGTTCCAAACTTCCTTTGGCCGTGATTATTCAGGTCATCGGCATAGTTATCAATAAAAAAAACCATTCCAAAAAACAGTTCCAAAGTTGCCTTTATACCAGTATAAATTCACTAATATACAGAAAAAAGAGGCAGACATTCACCGTTCACTAGTATTCAGAATTGTCAGGCAGACATGAAAGGTCATAGACAGTTTCAATACTTCTACTGGAGCTATACTTCCATACAAAATGAAGTGAAATACCTATAGACTTTATTCTCCAGCTATGTCTGCTATTTCTGGTTATAGTATGTATGAGCTTAGATCCAGCTAAATAGCGTTGGTTAGCGTATTCACAGGGAATTCCGATAAAAGAAATGCTTTGCATTAGGGTTTCTGCATGGGAGAATATACCCACACTTCTTTCACTATAAAAGATGTTCCAAACCTAATTAAATAACAGAATTAAACTCCATAATTCAGAATTTCCATAGTCATTGACCTCCTATTGTCCCCTCTCTAGCTTCTAGCTTCAATCTCATCATCTCTGCGGGCTCATTTATCCTTCACAAACTCATTTCTGGCTTAGTCTCTGTTCTCATAAGCTCCATCAATAATTAAAATGCCATCCTTGGCCTTCCATCTCTCATCCATGTTATCACATTCCAGTTGGTCTTCCCAATTCTATATGTGGGTTTCTGGTTATAGGGTACAAGTAGAAGAGGGAGTTTTAACTGTATAGTTTACAAAGCATAATAATGGTTAAGGTTTTGAAAAGAGTTTGATTATGAGGAAAAACCATGTAAGTTTGGTTACCAAGGTGATCATTAATGGTATACTCATAAACCAATAATCCCAAGAAAACCGTACATCTCTAGCTGAAGAAAGAGAAGCAGCACATCATAGTCAAATTGATGTTTGTAATGTGCAGAATCAGAAGCCATTGAGGTTAAGGCCTATCATAGTCCTACATGGTATTTTTCTCAACATAAACACAAAATTTCTCTGCCTCATTTATATCCAGTTATACACTCTAGATTGATTACCTCGTATTGTCACAATGCAATTTTAGATTGGAATTTGTTGTAAAGTAAATTCAGTGATCTTCATTAATATTTATATTTATTATCAAGTTTTTCAATTTCTTATCAACAGGGTCTCTGGACAGTACGCGGTCGATACAGTTAAATGATGAACTAATTCTTGAAGAAGCAATCTTGCTGGAATGCACCAACCAGATAAAATCAAATGAAAAGACAACTGCTGCTCTTATTTCTAAGCTGAGAGAGGTGATGCAACAAGAGGTAACTAATTGCAGTCCACAATGATAGATTTATTCTAATTGTCTCACGCTTATTAACTCAATAAGTATTTTACAGGAATATAAGCTGGTCAGCTTTCGGAATCAACTCAAGGTGAGGTTGTCAAGCCATTCATTTCATACAAAATATGATGGTGCTTTCTAGCAATAAAATGGTAGATGTTAATCTAATAATTGAAATTCGATCATATAATCAGGATTTGAAGGATAAAGCTGAGAATGCAGATAAGATTCGTAAGAAATTACAAATCAGTAGCGATAGATCCCATAAAGATAGCAATCAAACCAGCACAGCAGAGAACAGAGAGAGAACCCAGATGGCAGCATCAGGCACGTCTCTCGGAAACAATCGTGGAGGAGAGGAGATTAACTCAGCTGCATAAACTAGATTCATGGAGTGTCATAAGCATGTCCTTTGTAATTTTACCCGGGAATTGAGGATGTTGTTCAATGAACTTGTAAACTGGGTTTATGAATGAATGCATCTAAGCAAGCAAAAGCACAATTGGAATGAGCTCTTGGTTGAAAAGATTAAGAAATTGAATAAGTCAACAAAGAGAATCAAGGTACTTGTTATTTTGGTTATTGTTATTATACTAGATTTGACCACTTTGATCAATTTATTTGAGTTAAGCCGAATACACTTTCCAAAATCTTGTTACATGTGAGAGCTTCAAATATCAAAATACACTTGCAAAATGTTGTTACAAGAGACCTTCAAAAATATTTTTTCCTATAAATCCCTTGCGGTTGCGGTTGCGGTTGTTTTGTGGTGATAAACATGAGGCACATGGAAGTTATTGAACCTAAGTATGTTATAACTTTTGCGTATAAAACCCACAAGCACCTAATAAAACCTTTAAAAAAAAGGTGTATGATGCATAAAAGCCTAAGCAAAATCTCACATGCCTAACACTGGTATGGAATGCATGACTCTTTTCCTTGCTCTCCTCACAAGGGGGTACTTTTTGGTGAAATTATTATCTTCGATGAATATTTTTGGCCTTTCATTTCTTTCCTATTTATAGAATTAGGCATTGATTTTTTTATTTATTTTAGTGTAGTGGAAGGTCTAGTCAGTAAATTTTTTATTGTTTCCTTCTAATTAATAGAGTTAAGCATTAATTTTGTTGTTTGTGATTTATTTTGGTTGAAGGTTTAGCCACTTTTTTACTTTGTCATTTAAGTGATACTGTTATGGTTAGTAACTAAAGTGGTTAGTAACTAAAGTGAAGAGGATAAGATCCAAGTATTGTAGTTGTCATTATAAATTTGATTATGTAGTTAAGTAGACATTCTACATTTTGGATAGACATTTTTGTGGGAATTTGGTGATAAAATATTTGCTGAAATTATGATTTTTTATTTTTCAAATAGTATGTTTGATTGTAGAAATGAATTCAAGGCCCTTAAATATTGTGTGACACTTGGATTATGCAAATCCAAGAATTTCACCTAGAGTTTGATTGGAAAAATTGGTAAATGCTCCAATATCTAAAGTGTTTAGCTTAGATTTTTTATTATTAATATAAATCTATAGTCTTCCCCATTCCTAGCCCCTCTAAGTCTTATGTATTAAATGAATCGTTTTTATGCATGGATTTCAAGCTTGGTAGGGATTGGTTTCCTTGAATGTTATAATTAAATATTCTTATTTGCATATCAAGTTTATTATTGCTAAATGGAATGAGGAAGGTGTTTGTTTTTGTGTTTGTGTGCGTATATTGAAGGGAATATGGAGATATAAACGTATTGATAAAGCTATTCATGGAATATAAGGGCAACCACACAATTTACATAAATCGTAGGAGGGATTTTCTCTTTCATAAAATTGACAACTCCATTGGGGATACAACTCCTTGATATCCCAAAGTTCTCCCATACATGCTCAAAGACCACGTACATTTCTTATTTTTCTTTGATGGTATTGTTACAAGGAAAAAGAATGCACATATTGTTGAATTTCTCAACTACAAAAAATAAATTGTCATGACCCTTCCTAGTGGTTTGTAACCCACCCACAAAATCCATGGGAATGCTTTCCCAAGGTCGAGGGAGTGCATGTAAGGGATGGTAAAGACCTTTCTTTCTATAATTGGGATTGCTGGTACAAAAAATAATGCATCCTTTAATATACCATGCGACATCTTGTTTTTTGAGGCGATACACATACCTTTGTAATTTAGTAACTATATGTCCAACACCGAAATGCCCTGCAACTTTGGAGGTGTGTGCCTCTCTAAGAAACTACGATTTTTCACCTTTAGGAACATAGAGCTTGTCTATCTTATTGAGAAACTCATTCTACAAATGATAGTCAACCTTACTATCACCTTCTTATACATGAAATTGGTTGAGTTATTGTTGAAACACTTCCCCAAATTCCTCATGGTCTATGTATCCCTGTGTGTATGCATCATGAGTAAAAGGTTCCTTCCACATAAGATTCATTGAAGATGTAATCTTGGTTGTGGGATTCCTTGAAAGAATATCTTCCAACTTATTGGTGTTTACATTTTTATACTTTATGACAATATGAAATTGTTGTAATAAACCCATCCACTTATAATGTATGAATTTTTCCAACTTACTCTAGGACTACAAATATTGTAGTGGTTAGTGATCTCTATGGATAGTGGTTTTTCCCCATCATATAGTCCTTCCACTTCTTAACAACTTGAACTAGTGTGTTGAATTCCTTATCATAGGTAGGGTAGTTTAGTACTTTCCCATGAAACATTTCAGAATGATAGAATATTGGTTTATCTCCTTGCATTAAAACTACTCCAATAGCATGCCTACTTTTTGGAACATAATTCAATCTAAACCAGATATTAAAACACTTTCATTAAAGTTCCTAAGTATTTGGATGGGTTGATTCATGTATTTAGGATTTCTAATGCATAGTTTAGTGTCTTGGACCTACAATTTTCCTTTTTTAACTATCTTAAACTATTATAGTGCTCTATTTCCTGCTTTTTCTCTTTCTTTACTTCCTAGATCACACATCTTGCTTTATTCCTACTTTTATTTATCTTTTCTGAGACATGCTAGCTTTATCCTACTTTTCCCCTCGATTAGGATGAGCTAGTTGTGCTAGATTATTTGGGCATGCTTGCCACTTCTTATCCTCAACCAATTCCATATTTTTCTCCTAAAATCCACTCACTTAGAAACTTGGGAAAATTAGTTCCAATATTTACAATAGAGGATGAATTGTTTCCTAATTTCTTCAATAACAATGGCTTTATTATGTGTATTGGAATATGAATGATATGGTGTAGCATGTAATGTATTGTTTCAAACCATGGTGAGAAGCTCAATCAAATGTGATATGTTACTTATGTAATATTTCCATTTCAAAATCACAAATATTAACTCCAACTCAACCCCAACCCCAATGAACAAGTGATATCAAAACCAGGAACACTAGTTTAATTTTGAAAAGTAGTTTAAATGAATTCTCCCAATAGCATATTAATGGACTCAACTAGACCCACATAGGAACATTTTTTTTCAACTAGACCCAAACAACTCCTAATCTACTCTAATCCTTCTAAACATATTTAATAAGCCTAAAATACATTCAAACAATGATAAATGTCTTTTTAAAACACCACATGGATCTTCTATTAAAGTTTTACAATTAGTACTGTAAATGGCATAACCATACGAGAAAGATTTATACATGGAATCATCGCTTACAAAAATATGAACACCATATGAGCAAAACACTTAGATATTTATTATTCACTTAATCAAAACATTAATGTTACTATTAAAACATTACATGTCTCTTACAAAGATCAAAACTCATGAAATACTTAGTTACAATTGTACAAGTTTGAACTTCTACAAGAAGAGATACACAATGGAGTAGCTGTGATCAAAATGGGCATATCTCAACCATCCATACACCTTTATGGATGAAATATAAGGTGTTTCCCATTGGAAACAATGCTCAGAATAAAAGGGAATAGGTCTAGCATCCCAGAAGTTTTTAGAAGTGTCAAAACTAGAATGCCCATTTCAGCCCTCCTTCTTCGATCCAAGCCCTAAATCAACAAGAAACACCTCCAAACAATGGAGAATCCTCCCAAATTGTGAGCTATGTCACATGAAAGTGATAATATATAGAGAGAAATATGAAAGTAATTTCTCCTTGTTGATGGCTCAGGCTTGTAGGCTGTTGGAATATCTACAAATAAGTCGACAAAAGGAAATAGTCCAACCATAAAGGCTTCGAATCAATCCCACACAGAGATGATTCTATCCCACAGTTGTTTGGGATGACTAGATCCTATGGATACAAGGCCTCCACTGGCACAAAGATTTTCAGATCTCTAAGATCTGCTCTTAGGATGAGTGAAAAAGCTTTTAAGTGACTGGACTAAAGACTAACTCTTCAAGAAAAATTAAGCAATGCGCGTAACGGATTCGAACATGGAAGTTAGATAACTAGAAACTAATTACTCAACATACAAAAATGCAAATCAAGTTCAATTTCCTTAATAAACCTCAAATAAAACTAAACAATGAAAATTGCAAAGCTTTATCCAAAATGTCATAGATGTACAACATGTCCTATTAAGTAATACCAACTGACAAATTAGTATTAGGGATTAATCATTAGGTATTAGCTGCAAAAATAGAGCATGTGAATTAAATGAAGAAATTCATTAAACGCACATTTCATGTGTCAATATTGTAAAGAGAAATCAATACATAAACTAACACATTAGTAAATAAGCAACCAATAATCAGTATGCCAGATAGATGGAAGAAAGACTAAAATTCATGAAAGACATCTGATGAATAACCATAGAACATAGCATAAATGACAGTGCAATTTTATTCACTTGTAAAACATTACAAAGTACAAAATTACAAGCTTTCCTGGTATGTTCTTGGTAGTCTTTTCTCTTGGAGAGTTCTCCTAGGCTCAATCCCACTAGTCCCCCCCAGCTCTACTTGGGAAACACCCTCCCTTTAAATAATGTTACAAAATTTACAAAAACAAAAATTTCCTAAGATGTGGGATTACAATATATTTTGGTTCATGGTTTGCCAAGGGAGGAATGCCACTTGGCATAGACATCTATCAAATCTTGGATATCCATGAATTAAGGATTTTCCAAATGCAATTGAGCTTTGCATATCAAGGATGCAATATCCCTTTTCCTGATCTTTTCCCATTCTTTAAGGAAGAGATCAATGCTCATTATAAATGCTAGAGGAGTCTCGATCCAGTGCTTGATCTCCTCCACAATAAGCTATGTCATCTCCATGATTTTCTCCTCTTTAGCAAAATCCCTCTCAAGTTGTTCCAATTTTAGTTTTGAAGGCATAGCCTCATTTATAGGATCTAATGATGACTAATCCAAATACCGGAACAATGTTTCTAAGGAAAACCACCTCCTTTTGCAGGCCATTTGTCCATATTTAATGATGGATTCCACAAGGTCACAAATTTCATAATTTGGGGAACGAAATTGTCCTCCCACATACCTGAGCAACAGATATGTACCAATGGTGAAGTATTGTTCCAATTCCATCCCATGGCCGAAAATAAAGAAGTTGCACAAAATGCATCCATAACATAACCGAACATGTAGAAATTCATCTTCCTTGTGGTTGGAGTGTTCTAATATTTTTTAGTTTCCTCTTTCAAATTCATAGATAAAATATGTGCCCAATTAGAAGATTCACATGCAAGCAACAAATGGTGGGCCATGGGAACCCATTCAAAATTGAATGTTGAACAATTAGGTAACTCGTATAATATACGAAACATAACCACTAGCAAGGAAAAGGGTTCCCTAAGCCAGGAAACAGGGAAAGAATTGGTTGGCTTAGGGACATATTCGACTGGGTTTTCCATCCAAGATTTGACTACTTCCTCAAGATTAAATTGTGACATGGTTGCATCATGAAATTTGGCACTCAAAATATGTTGAGGGAGACCAAGGGCATAATCCCTAGAGAAATCATATGGAAGGAAGGACACGACCTGAGTACCAGTATGGTCGTTGAACGAGAGTTCCTTAGGGCTTGCATTATCCAATTCCCATTTGATAGGGTCAGTGTAGCGCATGAACAAAGCTCAAGATGCAATTCAATGAAGCTAGGAACTCCTAATTTGGGCATATGCTAGCTGGTCATGGGGTATTGCAGAAAAATCATCATTGTGGAAAATTGAGTAAATCCTAGACCAATCCAGGTGAAGGGTTTCTGCAACATGCCCACTGGTGTTAGTGAAAATTCCATCATTAGGGTCCTTCCTCTTCTTCTCTTAGATAGTAGTATTAGACCTATTTTTCATAGACATGATGGAGGTAATTTTCGATAGAAATTTGGCAACCATGGTTAAAATAAAGCACAGTTAAAAACTAACAAAAAAATGACTATGAAGGGTAAAACACTTACCGGTAAAAACCTTGGAGACTAGAAGATTGGTGAGATCGAACAAGAAAAATTTGTAGTAAAATGGTGAAGATTTCATAAATTTGAACAGATTAAATAACCCAATACTCAACAAAAAATAGATCTAGGCCATAGATTTGGAAGAAATGGATGGTTGAGATCAAGGCGGGAAACAAAAATGAAACAGTTAAAACAGTCAGAAAACTTTGGTTTTTATGATTTCCGCATTTCGCAATCTACCTTTGCAGGTTGCAGGATGCGGTGATGGAATTATTAACTAAGGAAAAAATTTCAAAGTTTAGCGATCCCCAATCCGCAAATATTTATGGGTTGCGGATCGCGGGTGAGCAATTTTGCAAATGATGAATTTATTGAGTTTTCACTTCCCGCAATCCAAATTACGATTTGTGGTTTGGGGATCTGAAAGGAAAAAAAGTGCAAGACGTGACTTTTCTGCCTTCCACATTTTGCATTGCGGAATGCAGGAGGCCGGAATGGAAGAAAAAAAAAATTCTGAAAAGGGATCTTGGGTCCACCTTTGCGGTTTACGTGACGCGAGAAAGACAAAAATTTTATTGAAAGAAAATTCAAACTCCCGCAATCCGCCTTTGCGGGTTGCAAGGTGTGGGAAAAAAATTTCCAATAACCTTCAAAACAAAGGACTTTTGCAATTCTTATTGTGAATTGTGGAATGCAGGTTGTGGATACAAAAAAATACGTATAAAAGAAAAGAGTACTTCCACAATCTGCAAAACCGAAAAACAAGGTTTATGAGGAAATTTTATTGAGGCCAAAACACAATACTTACAGTTTAAAAATAACCTAGCAAGATCATGGCTTGAAAGGCCAATTTAAAGGATGAGTTGGGCTCCCATTTTAACAATTTAAAATGGGATATGTTACTGCCAGCAACACTCCTCTCAATTAATTTCCATGAAGCATAACGGAGAGGTTTGGATGATCTCCTCCTCTGTTAGCTAGGGTAGAATCTTTCACCATCAAAATTAGTTGACAATTGCTAGGGGCACATATCCCAAGCTAGAAAGGGGATCATATCCAAATATATGAAAATCCTCAAGAGCTCTCCAATATCACAAAATCAAAATGACAAAAAAATCCCTTTCACTTGTTTCTTCACCTTTTTTATAGACCTTCATGGAGCATTCCCCGCAGTCTAGAATTCTCTCACAATTATTTAATAAAATGTTAATAAATTCTATTTTTATGACAGAATGACATCTTGGGACACATTTAATTCTTCTCTATTGTTATTTTTCCAAATAATATCGTCAACTTCCTTGGAAATTCGAATTAGAGAAGCTTATCTTGATTTTGGGGAAGTTACACTAGCATGTGGGCCCATCCCTCTCCTCTAGTGCCCTCCTTGGATAAATTTAGGACCTACAACATTTCATAGGACTTTATTCTTATCATAAATTTTCATATATGTCATAGGTTGTCATAGATTTGCTATTTTTATCCTGAGGAGTTACAACTCATAAGATGCCTCTTCACGAAATTTCTTGGGATTAACAATTTCAAATTTACTCCATTGTAACCACTCAAAAAAATCCCCAACAACTATAATACTAAAAATATCACCACATGAAATCCAAAATGACTCTCACCTACTATGTCTACTGCTGAAAATTTTCCTTGGACCTGTATCTCCATGCTCCCCATCTAATCTTAGAAAGGGACCACCATGTTGTTCCTACATCACTATAATATAATCCTACTCTATAGAGATATCTCCATCTCCCCAATTATATTTCCAACAAACCAGCTAAAACAAGTGAGTCCCATAATGATCCTAGGGTCCCAAATAAACCAAATTAATGTAGAGTGTCTAAGACACCTGAACCAAGTAATACCGAGATTCCACTATTTTTGCTGCGCTCCTCCAATCTTCAATGTCGTCCCAAACAATCTATCACTAGAAATTTCTGAATCACAATTCCTCTATTGTACCCCTCCAAACATCTCTATCATCTAGAATGATCTACCTTTCTAAAGGATGCTATGATCACACCACCAAATGGGAAGTTCATCAATTCCAATGTGGGTTCAAAGATATATGAGCCTGTCCAACAAAACATGAAACTCATCATGTGCCATATGCACACTAGGACAAGGATCACAATTCTACTACCTCTCTCACCCAATTGACTTAGGTCAAACCCCCATGTCCTACTATGAATAATGAAGGCATAAAATGCCAACCAAAGATGCCTCTACTGCTTCTCACAATATTGAACACTGACTAGTATTATTTGTCCCCAATGTGTATCCAGACTTGTCATACATCTACCCACCAAATACATGGATACATATACTCCTTCATTGGACGATCCACAAAGAGAATGCTCATATTCCCCATGCATGAATAAGTCCCTTTCTTGTATAGGAACCTCATGATCAACCCTCACATGAGACTCCTCCCTCACATCATGTGTGCAATCATCCATTGTACAATTCTCTTTCTATAGCATAGGAGGAAGAGTGTATTTTTTCCAACTCCCTACGGATTTGTCCAACCCGTTCCTTTGATTATTGAAGTGAGTTCTCTTCAAGGAATCATGGGTTTTATCTCATGAGATAGTATATCAATATCATATTCATCTTATTGTATGGAACAATGATACATCTCAATAAGGTTAAGATGATGATCTCCATCAAAAATCAGGTGTAGATAGTCACCTTTCATAATTGTCACTGCTTTTTGAATTTCTTCCAAGTCTGAAATGGAAGAATATTCTTCAAATATACCATTTTCCCTTGAATCTCTAAAAAAAAAACATTATATCAATGCTTGTGTACCATCAAAATTCTTCAAGGATTCCATACTCTTTTCCTTGGTTACCTTCAATGGCTCTATTAAATGATGTCTCATAGGGAAAATCTTTCATTGAATTTTCTGATTTTTTCCCATCCTTTATGCACTTGTCATTAGCTTCATAATGAATCTCTAATGGTGTGTAGAAGGATTATTTTATTTATTCCTCAAAAAATGATCCAAAATGTGCTTCTTCACCACCATCCTCATTAGAACCCATTCTTTCATCAAGCTCCTTAATAGTGATCTCTAATTCACCAACATAGAATCTCGAGTACCCTTCCTTTTTGCAACCATCTTATGGAAGTGTTATTTTCACATTTTCTAATGGATGAGATAAAAAATAAGATTGCTTCTGACATGAATACATAGCACATAATTCATTCCTAACAACCAAATCAACATTAGAAGATTCTAGAATACAAATATCCTAATGTGAAATAGATGATATCTCATGATGATGCAAAGAAATAAGTTTGTTGCAAAAATAATTATTTTTGTCATACCTTAGTGTCACATATTCATCATTTCCATGTATTTTATCCATGAGGACATGCTGCTCCACTTACTATTCAACCGAAAGACTCAAGGCTCCAATTTCTGAGTCCATTTGATCCAATTTCTTGTATGGGAATGGGGGATTCGTGAACATGGCTTCAATTTGTTTTGACCTCCCACATGATGGATGATTTTTTTCTCCTCGTGTTCATATAAAGGTTGTACAATGAAAACGAATTTACAACCTTCTAAGTCAATTTTATCATAAGAACCTTTGGGTGCTCCTTTCCTATAGAATCCAACAGTTTTTTACAATGTGACCATTAATGTTACAATCATTACAATGGTTCTTTGGATCATTTCACTAATGTTCCATGGCTACATTCTTCTTATAATTTTCTTTATAATTCTTATTTCCCTCCTTAAAAGTGTCTTGGTTCTATTTATGTTTGGAACCACATAGTAGTCCTTTCTTGTGGACTATATTCTCTAGGTATTGTGCTTGCACACATGCCCCATAATTTTCCATGTTCTTGCGGAGAATCATTGTAAATGACTTTGTAGAACCCCCGGATACTTAAAGAGCACATTTGGATTCCTGGGTGAGATACCCAACATAATAGGCATGTTATTGAATTCGATGGTGTACCCAACATAATAGGATTCCTTCAAGGGGAAATTGTTTCTCCCATTTATTCTTCAATCTTTTTAGCATCTACTATGCACAAAATAGACCTCGCTAAGGGAGATTTTGGCTTCCCTTTGAATTCCACACCTCATGGGTGACACTATGTATTTTCTTGACCATTGGGCAATATGAAATAGTTCTTGCATTGGATTCTTGTTATTGTTTGCATCCCTTCTTTCCCTATATTTATTTCAAGTTTATTTAGTTTTTTTTCGCTAATAAGAGCTTGCAAGATCTACTTGGGGTTATTAATTTTTTTTTTCACAATATCAGGCCTTGTAAACAACCTCAAAGGTTTCATCAAACATGGGAGAGACTGCACACCTTTTGCAAAATTTCCCACAACAATATTCATGGTGACTCCACCTCATTTTATCCATTTTTCTTAACTAGGTTGTTATTTGTTAGATAGATAATTTCTAGTTTATTCTTGATTGCAAGTGAAGAGGTCCATACCCTTCATTTTTGGTTCACCTACCCCCCAGCGGAGCTTGCTACATCCATGGACACAAGCAATAGGTGTCCAACCCGAAGGGGCCTCACCCCATTCACTCTGATTACAAAGCTAACCTGATGGGGACATCAAGTGAGGCCTTTATATAGCAATGTATGGCCACCGGGAGATTTGACCACGAGACCTTCTGCTCACAATATATATATATATATATTGTTGATGTATTCGAAACTTAGAATGTATTCACTTGTAAATTTTATGTATTGTACCCCGATGTTTATTCCGTGAAGTATTTGTAATGTAATTGAGTCATGTCATGCCTCGATGTTCCTATCAGGAGATTCAATAATGTAAACAAGTCATGTAAATTCATAGAGGGAAACCCTCCCTATTGATCAAGGGTTAAAGTCCCCGCAGTTGTGGGGCACTAGGGTTATTAGACTATCCTAGAGAAGTTGGCCCTAGTGAGTTATTGTCAAGTCGAGAATTAGTATAAATAGAGAGTGAGCCTCTCTATTTATCACACATTCAATCACACTCAGTTGTAGTGCGTAACTGAGAGAGAAAGAAGAAGATGAGACAAGAGAGAGAGAGACTACTGCTGTCGAGAGATCATCTTACTATTTTTGGGTTTTACTTTTGGTGCTGATTCTATCTCTGAGGAAGTTGTTGGGTTTTCTCCTTTATGATTTTCCCGAGGAAAATCTTTGTGGCTATTGTCTCTTTTGTTTGATTTTTGTGCTTTTTATTCTCTCAGTTAAAGATCGTAAGATAATACTATTTAAATGATAAAAATATAACATGGTATTAGAGCTAACCTCAGAACAAGACACTGTGCAGCTGCTGAAGCTAGGGATTCCTACTTTTTGGATCTCTCTCCAAATATTTTCAGCAAAAGGAGGTTGGGTTAAATATTTTCTCTAGGGCGCATTTTTCTATCGAAGCAAAATCTGATTTTAAGCATTTTCGGTTTTTGACCCGACACTGCTGCAGGAAATTAGGGCTTTCCATAGAAGTGGAATTTTTGAGTGGTCCCATGCCTGGATTGATCTCCTCCTCAAAATAAAATTAGTTTAGAGATCAAGATCAAATTTTTTGGTTGGAAAGAACTCTGGGAAATTCAAACCCTAATCTGCTCCTGAACTAGCTCTGCAGAAATTCAGCTCCAGATCTAATTCTGACATCTTAACCTGGTAAGATCGAAATATTTTGAATTTCCATTTGAGGTTCTATGTTAATATGTCTCATCATACCAAGCTTGATGAAAAGATTGAGGGAGCTTATAAATTCTAAGCCTGAAAGTATAGGATCTCCCTTGTCCTGGAAGAAAATGAGTTGGACTCTTACATCAATGAAGAGGTTCCAGTTACAGAGGGAGATGAGGCTAAAGCCTTACACAAAAATAAATTTGTCATCGCTAAGAGGATTATTGCTGATTCAATTAAGGATCACCTCATACCATAGGTGTCCTCCCTAAAGACACCTAAAGCTATGTTTGATGCCCTAACCAAACTGTTTGAAGGGAAGAACATAAATCAGAAGATGACTCTGAGAAACCAATTGAAGAATGTAAAGATCTAGAATGTGGAAACCATCCATCCTTACTTTACAAGGGTCTCTCAGATAAAGGAACAACTTGAAGCAGTAGATGAAGAAGTAGAGAATGCAGAAATTGTGATGACCACCTTGAATGACCTCGCTAGATCATGGGATTCCTTTATTCAAGGGATCTATTCCAGAAAGAAGCTAGTCAAATTCAATAGACCATGGGAGGAATTCTCACAAGAAGAAGCTTGGATAGTAGCTTGAGAAGAAAAGATGGGAAGTGAATATCAAGCTCTCATAGCACACTCCAAGAAAAGCAGAAGAGACTTTCATCACCCCAAAGGTAAGCACTTCCACTAGAAAGATAAATCTAGAATATCTAACAAATATTTATCTAAATTCAGATGCTATACATGTGATGAAAGACGACACTTTGCCAAAGATTGTCCTAGAAACAAAAATAGCTCTCACAAGAAGAAGGGAAACAAGAGAAGACATCATGATCATGCTGCAGAAGATGATGAACCTTCCACAAAGAAAATCAAACAAGAAAGTGATGATTCTTCAAGTGAAGAAGAATATATTTTGATTTCTGCTCTCATGGGAACTATTACACATGGAAGCAATGATTGGTTTATAGATAATGGGGCTTCCAAACATATGACGGGATTCAAAGAATCCTTTGTGAAACTGTTTGAACATGAGTCACCTCAGAAGGAGAAACTTGGGGCTGACTACCATTATCCAATAAAAGGTAGTGGGGAATCCTCCTATAAGCTAGACTCTGGAAAGTCTATGAAGATGAAGGATGTCTTGTTTGTACCAGGACTAAAGAAGAACCTCCTCTCCATATCTACATTGGATTCAAAAGGCATGAGGGTTGAATTTGTAGATGGCCAAATTCTTATGTGGCCAACATGAAAGACTATTGATGATGCGGTAGTGATTGGGGAACAAGAAGGAGGTCTATACAAACTGAAGGGCCAACCAGGACAACCTTTGGTTCATAACTTAGTAGAGCCAAATGAACATTGGCATAAAAGGCTTGCACACGTGCATTATAGAGCATTACCACTTGCAAGCAAAGTTGTTGAAGGTATTCCAGAAATACAGACAAAACATGATGGTGTCTGCAAAGGATGTGTGAAAGGAAAGAACACAAAGAAGACATTTCCAAGTAGCGAGAGCAAGGAAAAAAGAAGCTTGGAAATCATCCACTCCGATGTATGCGGTACAATGTAATCGAATTCATTAAGCGGGTATGTATACTATGTTTCTTTCATTGATGACTTTTCTAGGAAGACATGGATACACTTCTTAAAGAACAAAGATGAAGTATTCAGCAAGTTCAAGGAATTCAAAGCCTTGATCGAGAATCACATAGAAAACAAGATAAAGACATTTCGATCAGATAATGTAAGAGAATTCACATCAAGTGAATTCAAATAATTATGCAAAGATTCAGGGATTAAGAGGGAGTTAACCACTCCATATAATCCACAAGAAAAATGGGGTTGCAGAAAGGAAGAATATAACAATCATGGAAGCTGCAAGGGCCATACTTCATGATCAAGATCTTCCCATGCATATATGGGTAGAAGCTTCTAGAACAATAGTGTATGTATAGAACCATACTCCACACAAAGTACTCGAGAACAAGACACTTGAAGAAGTATTTTTCGGCAAGAAACTAGAAGTCAGCCATCTTAGAATATTCAGCTATCCTGTATACATACACATTCTAGAAGAAAAGAGGACAAAGTTAGAGCCTTCTAGAAAGAATGGTATATTTGTGGGATACAGTGAAAGCTCAAAATATTATAGAGTATACTTCCCAGGATTCAAGAAGATCGACATAAGCAGATACATAACATTCGACGAAGATTCAACTTACAACAAATTCAGAAAAAGACCAGTTGAAGACTCTGAAGAAACAGAAGCACCCAAAATTCAAGATATAACTATGAACAATGCAAATCAAGATGAATATCAAGATATAGAAGAACCCCAGGAACTTGTAGATCCAACCCAAGAGAAGAATCCTCACAAGAGGAAACCTGCATGGGTATGAGAGGCTATCCTAGGTGCAGAAAGATATGGGGCTCCAGAAGAATTACACACAATGAGGAAAAGAAATAGGTCTTGCTCCAGTTATGTGGCCTTGCTATGTGACATTATTGACAAAGAACCTTCCAACCATGAAGAAGTGGCAAAGAAGAAATAATGGAAGGATGCTATGATCAAGGAGTACCAGTAGATCATGAAGAATGATGTCTAGGATGTTGTCCCTAGACTAGAGGGGAAGTCTGTTGTAACTTCCAAGTGGATCTACAAGATCAAGCACGCTGCAGATGGAAACATAGAGAAATATAAAGCAATATTTTTGGCTTGTGGCTTCGCCCAGAAAGAAGGAATATATTATGAAGAAACTTTTTCACCTATAGCTAGATACACTTCCATCAGATCAATACTTGCTTTAGATGCAGTGATGACTTGGAAGATACACCAGATGGATGTCAAGACTACTTTCTTAAATGGTGTAGTGGAAGAGGAAGTGTATGTGGAGAAGCCACTTGGTTTTGAGACACATGTTAGGGAGACTCATGTGTGTAGATTGAAGAAATCCCTATACGGTTTGAAACAACCACCCAAGACATGGTACGGTAGAATTGATAGCTTCCTATCCAGTTTGGGATTTACCAAAAGTAAAGCAGATTCCAACATTTACTACAAGATTGAGGAAGGGAACCCAGTGATGCTCGTACTGTATGTAGATGATCTGTTTGTAACAAGTGTGGATGGTTTGATTGCTGATACAAAGAGGAAGCTTGCTGCTAAGTTCGAGATGAAGGACTTGGGCATGATGCACTACTTTCTAGGCATGGAGGTGTGGAAAAATGCAGATGGAATCTCCCTAGGATAAGGGAAGTATGCAGTAGAGATCCTGAAGAGGTTCGAGATGATGGACTGCAAGGCCGTGACCACACTTATGGCATCGAACCTGAATATTTTAAGAGATGATTCATTAGAGTCGGTTGATGCTACGATGTATCATTAGATGATTAGGTCCTTGATGTACCTGATGAATATGAGACGAGATATTTGCTTTGCTGTGAACACATTGAGTCAGTTCCTAACAGATCCTAGACATGTTCACCTTATTGCTACAAAGCATATTCTGAGGTACCTGAAGGGTACAGTTGATTGTGGGCTCAAGTATAAGGTTGACAATAAGATTAACCTGGAAGTTTATGTTGATTTAGATTGGGCAGGTAGTGCCATCAATAGAAAGAGCACTTCAGGGTGCTGCTTCAGTATGGGATCAGGTGTGATATCTTGGTTCAGCATGAATTAGTGTTGTGTGTCACTGAGTACAACTGAAGCAGAGTATATCCTAGCTTGTTCAGCTAGTTGTGAGGAAGTGTGGCTTAGAAAACTACTATTTGATTTATTTGATCTCCAGTTGGATGCTACTTGTATATATTGCGACAACCAGAGTTGTGTGAAGTTGTCCAAGAACCCGTTGTTCCATGACAAGTTGAAGCATATCGAGATCAAATATCACTATATCAGGGATATGGTGCAGAGAGGAGCAGTGAAGCTCCAGTATGTTGTTATGGAAGAACAAATAGCTGATCTGTTGACCAAGCCATTGGCCAGAGTGAATTTTGAGTACTTCGGGGGGAAGCTTAGTGTTCTCCAGATCGAGGTTCCCTCCAATGGGAGGCGATGAGTCTGAGAGCCTTTCTAACATGGTGGGATTGGTTCCTTCCATGGTCATATATAAGTGTAGGAACCATTCTGATGTGACTGTGGGATGTGTTCCCACATGATCATATATAAGTGCAGGAGGCATTCTGATGTGACTATGGGATGTGTTCACACATGATCAGATGTGATTGTAGAGCTATTCTGATGTGACTATGGGATGTGTTCCCACATGATTAGATGTTAGTGTAGATCCATTCTGATGTGACTGTGGGATGTGTTCCTACATGATCAGATGTAAGTGCAGATCCATTCTGATGTGACTATGGGATGTGTTCCCACATGATCAAATGTAATTGCAGAGCCTTTCTAGCATGGATGTGGGATGTGTTCCTCCCAAGGTCAAATATAAGTGCTGATCCTTTCTGACATGGTTCTTGGATGTGTTCCTCCCATGGTCAGATATAAGTGCTGAGCCTTTCTGACATGGTTCTTGGATGTGTTCCTCCCATGGTCAGATGTGAGTGCTGATCCTTTTCGACATGGTTCTTGGATGTGTTCCTCCCATGGTTGGATCTGAGTGATGAGCCTTTCCGACATGGTTCTTGGATGTGTCCCTCCCATGGTCATATGTGAGTGTTGGGCATGCCTTTCTGACATGGTTGTTGGATGTGTTCCTCCCATGGTTAGATGTAAGTGTTGGGTGGGCCGTTCTGACTAAGGGTAAGATATAAGCGCTGAAGAAGACGTACATGGATGCTAGGCCTACAACCAGCATGAAAAAGGGTTGGATATAAATAACTTCCTATGACAAGAAGAATCAAGAGATAGCACCACTGATGATCTAGATCTAGTGATGATGACCCAATGATGATCCAGTGATGATCCAGATCCAGTAATTAAGATGACTTGAAGATGAAGATAAATTGATGATGATCCGGATGATACAGAGAAGAATACCTGTACTGATAAATTGTGTCGAGAGAATACTTTCCTAGTTAAGAGGGAGTGTTGATGTATTTGTAACTTCGGAATATTCAGTTGTATATTTTATGTATTGTACCCCGATGTTCATTCTAGTAAGTATTTGTAATGTAATTGAGTCAATTCATGCCTTGATTTTCCTATCGGGAGATTCAATAATGTAAACAAGTCATGTAAATTCATAGAGGGTAACCCTCCCTATTGATCAAGGGTTAAAGTCCCCGCAGTTTTGGGGCCCTAGGGTTATTAGACTCTCCTAGAGAAGTTGGCGCTAGTGAGTTATTGTCAAGTCAAGAATTAGTATAAATAGAGAGTGAGCCTCTCTATTTATCACACATTCACTCACACTCAGTTGTAGTTCATAAATGAGAGAGAAAAAAGAAGCTGGGACAAGAGAGAGAGAGATTACTGTTGTCGGGAGATCATCTTACTATTTTTGGGTTTTACTTTTGGTGCTAATTCTATCTCTGAGGAAGTTGTGGGGTTTTCTCCTTTATGGTTTCCCCGAGGAAAATCTTTCAATGTCTATTGTCTCTTGTGTTTGATTGATGTGCTTGTTATTCTCTCAGTTAAAGAGCCTAAGATAATATTGTCTAAATGATAAAAAATCTAACATATGTGTGTGTGTGTATGTATATATATATAGAATTCAATTGGTAAAGGATATTCACAACAAAGGATTCTACATATCTGTATATTAACTAGATAAATAAAATCATGTACCCAAATAGTAAGTGTTTTTATTTTAAGTCTCGCACCCATGGACTTTCAAACTGGTGATGTTATACATGGAATTCCTTAACAGTACACCCATTCACCATTTATTATAATCAATGTGGGAACTCAAATAGTAAGTGTAGTGGGGATTTCTCTTCAACTACATGAAAAAGCACCAATCTTAGATCAGAGGGATCTAGAAGTAGAGTTCATGGTTCAAGGGAAAGAATTCAAACTTGACTTACAAATAATAAACATTTTTTTAATTAACAAAATAAGTGCAAGTGCTCATACCTTTATAAATGGGCCACTGCAGCCGTTTGAGGATTTGGCCCAATGCATTCCATGATCTAGTTCTCTAATGTTCTCCAACTAGGGTTTTCAATGGGAATGGAATCAAGGATTGTATGGAGTAAACTCAACATACAATGTGATGTGGAAATATGTGGCTAAAAGGTGAAAAGTGTGACAAAAGTGTTTTTTTAACCAAATGTGTTTGTGGGGATACCTTCACAATGTATTTATAGGATGATCTAAGATTTTTTTTCCAATCATATTGATCCATGGTTTTTGACCCATTATTATTTTAGGGTTTTTTGGTCCTTTTTGAGGGAATAAGGGTTTTGTTGCAATAAATGCACACCTTTTTTGTATTTACGAGGGAAGGAATAATGATTACTTGGACCTATTTGGAGGGAATGTAATTGTGAAGGTCAAAATGGATGGAATATTGATGGGATTATGATGTAGAATTATGTTGTTGACCATAGAGATCTACGTGGACAATTTTTTGTGTTAACAGTAATTTTTAAATATATATAAATAGTTCATGATTTGTTTGTTGGGTTCACATGATGTGTGTGTGTGTGTGTGAAATTTCTAGAGATGAGGTCATTTCATCAACTTTATATCTGGACTCTCCAAGCCTTAGGATTTTTTTATTTGATTGGAATTGTCTAATTGATACTTTCCTTTCTTACTATGCACCAATTTGTTGTAGATGAAAAATCCCTTATTAGAATTGTTCAAGTTACTCCATGGAACACTCACCAATTTGTAGTAGATGAAAAATCCCTTATTAGAATTGTTAATGTTACTCCATGGAACATTCACCAATTTCTAGTAGATGAAAAATCCCTTATTAGTATCTTATCCTCATATGCATGGAATGTTAGATTTTGTAGATCAGAGATACCTCTCACTTATTGTGCCTAGGTCCAGTGGTCTATGCAACGTGTCTAACTTAATTTCCATAAAGTGAATTTATGATATGTTTTTATAAAGTGACTTTATAAAGTTAATATAAGTTGTACTTTATAAAGTCTGCCTGTACTTTTCATTTAAGGACAGACAGTGACTTTTTTGAGAGAAATGTGATTTTATACATTTACATGACTTAAAGTGACTTAATTCATGCTATCTTGAGATTAAATCATATACATTAATCATGGTGGGCCGAGATTTGATCTTGACAATTGAGGATGGAGGCTTAGGGATTTTGTCATTAATGAGTAATAAAATAAAATTCTTGAAGAAGACAAGGGCGTGAGTTTCAAGACATGAAGAGAGAGAGATTGAGTTAAGGAAGAGTGAAGTGTAGCAATAGTTAAAGGGAACACATTCTAAAAAGAGGGGGGCTCATTTTATGAGGAAGAGATAGAGGAAACACTTTTTCTAAGGAGAGGGAGCACACATCCCAAGGAGGAATCCTACGACATTAATGAGTTCGACTATACAACAATGTTGTCATGTACAATAATCACTATGGAAGTGGTACTGTGATTTTTGAGTTTCCTATGTACATAAATATTGTTGACTGTTACTGCCACGCATTTGGATGTGTTGTTGTTGTTGTTGATTCCATAAAATCATTATTTATGATTGTGCACACAAAACAAGTTGATTATGATTCCTGAGAAGATCGTGAGTGGGGATGTACTATTGAATATGAGCACACAAATCAATGTAGATTCTTTTAGCAGATTCTTAATGTTTTGGAAAATTTTTTGAGATGACTGAGGGAACAAACTTCAATTTTTGTACTATGAATTTAATGTCATTTTGTACTTCTACTCTAACCTCTAAGAATATTAATCTTTGAGCTCAATAATATTTCTCTCTTGACTGGTTTTCTCCCTTGGCGTTTTTTTAGCGTCATTTGACCAAAATTTTGAGTGTTCAAATGTGAGGTCTATTTGTTGTCCATTGTTTTTTTAGTGCAATATGTTTTCTTATCCTAGTATGTCAACTTACAGTTACATTAAATACATGCATGTGATATGTGTTTATTTTTATGCCTATAGGAGATTGATATCAGAGTTGTATTAAGTGTTTGGGTTGAGTTATGTTCATATATTAACATGGTATCAGAGCAAGGTATTTGAGTGGAGAGTTATCATCGATTAAAATGGTTATTAGTCTAAAGATAATCATATGGGGGAGTGGAGTGGTAAGGGAGTGAAGGAAGTGGGAGGGTTATGAGAAAAATAGGAAGGTAGGGAAGGGCAGAGTTATATACAGTAGAAAGAATCATATGTCATATATAAATAGGGTTGAGGGGTGAACTAGACAGGGAGGTTTATTATGGATGTACTGGGTGGGAAAATAGGGTGGATAGGGCCGAAGAGAGGGATTTTTGGATATGGATGCCAATAGGATATTTTTCATACCTAGGGAAAGTTACATTGTAAATGGGTTAAATAGGGTCAATGGGTAACAATAAAAAGTACTTTGTCATTTAGGAATCTAGAGTGTTCTCATGTTTAATTTAAAAGTCAAATTTTTATAAAAGAGAAGTATTTTTCCTATGAGAGACTAATACAAGGTTACAATACCCATACTTAGTGTCACTTATATATAAATATTCAAATGCCAAGGATATCTTTGGGAGTTCATGGGTTTGTTTGAAAGATTTCCTTAGGGATTAAGGCCCAAATTTGATCCTATGACAATACAAAACTCTAAAACCCATACATAATAGAAAAATACCTCATAATGGTCTTATTTCCATAATTATAAGTAATGAACACCCCACCATGTCATGTCTATTTATTCAAGGAGTCAATTTTGTCCTTGAATTCCCAAAATATTCTACTCCCTTAAAGATGTCAAGAGCCTTAACGAGAACCCATATATAGTGTTTTATATTCTATGACATATGTGATTTATCTTGATTGTTTCATGTATATAATTATTTTGAGAAATATTATTCCATGAACCATCTATGATCATTGAGATGATTTGGTTCACAGATACCACCCCATCTTGCGAGTGGTTTCGTAAGTAAACTAAACACATAGTGTTTTGTTTATATTTCAATTGTAACATGTACTTGTTATCTCTAATTGGTGTTTGTTTCTATTTTCATATAGGCTCCCCACTAATTGAGTGAACATCAAGCAGTGTCATGTCTAGTGTCTCACATGAGTTCCAAGAGACATCGAGCACCTTTGAGTGCAAGGAGGAGCTCATAAACAACAAAAATACGATAAAACCATATTAATTTGTTTTTCAAATATCAGTCTCCTTATTACTGCATTTAATTCTAGTATATTTATATTGTTATACATATAGTTCAATAGATAATGTTTTTATCTATCTGTTAGGTAATTATAGACATCCTTGGGAGGATGAGATCACCTTGATTATGCTCGAGGGCTCCAATCACAACATGATTGTATTTGTGATTAGTTATAGAGTATGGGCCATGAGTTCCCATCCAAACATACCATCATAATGATGTTAAATGTTGGAAAATTGTTGCAGATCCATGAGATGGAAGGACCACTGAGTACCATCTGAAACACTATTTGTTAGAGGAGAAACTGAGTATTGGTTCTTGATAAATGGGAGGTCATAAAATACATGAAAAAAGGAGTGTATGGAAAGGGAATTTTATTTAACATCCCTCCTGACCTCTCTCCTAGACATCCACCCAGGTTCTGCGAATTTAGGATTGAGGCTACTTCACCTCACATATACAATAGGTTTATAAGAGAATGGGGCTAGTTATTTACCCCACCATGACTAGGTCGTAGTATACTTTTCCAAACATATATACTATGATTTTGTCATAGGCATGCGTCATGATTGTACCAGTATGTCACCGTGTTTCTATGCATTGGTAAGGGACATAGTTATGATTTCCCAGGGTATCATAGAGACCATGTTGTTGTACCACCCTTGGTTCGACTGATTCCACCTCCTACTTAGACTGCAGTCCAATCCACAGATGTCATTGAGTGATCATAGTTCAAAGTGGATTACATGATATTGATTGGTAGGCTCCATGTTCATTGAAATGGGTAGTGTATCAACTGTGATGCACAATGAGAGGTCCAAAAAACCTCCTGGACCTACAGAATCTAAGTTTCAATGGGTCAAAAATGAAAACCTTTGAATCCTTGACTATGAATAGCTAATAACATATTCTATAGGTTCCCAAGATACATACTTTATACTCCTTGAGTGATGGCGGCCGCGATCAACATATGTACTTATTTTTTTCAATATATGTCATTAAATTTCCATTTTTAATACATCTGCATACACCCAAAATAGTACTAATTTATTTTTTGTTTCTCCATGTAGATGGCCACCATTGTGTATCTTCTATTTGGATATCCCTCAACAATTGATTGTCCTTCAATTTCTCCGAACGACATCTCTTTGGTACGTACACTAATTACCTCACCCTAACTTCATGAGTTACATATATGTGCATATAATTGCAATTATTATATTTTAAATTGTGTCTTTTCCATTCCTCAACTTGTATAGGGTAGAGACAAGGAAATTACAGGAGAGAATATGACACAACCATCCCCATAAACCAACCATCAACAACCTGTTCACGAGGTATTGTAATTTATGTTTCAATACAATATAGAATTCAAGTTGATGTTTAATTTATCATGTTCATATTTATTATTAGTTTACTAATTACATGCATAAAGTCACATTACACAGGGGTATGCACATCAAGGAACTGAGGATCCTATCATGTGGAGACATGATTGGGATGCCCTCAATCGGTGTCACCTTGGTTAGGGAACATCGACTTGGCCAGGTCTTGAGGTTGTTACACAACCAAATTTGGATGAGAAAGAAATCAACATCAACATTGAACTTGAAATGAATGATGTAAGTTGATCTATACACTTAAAATTTACATAAATCTACCATCTTGTAAATTTCAAGCGCTTACTATTTAATCTAACTAACTTACAGAGTTTGAAAATTTTGTTTTTGTAGTTTCAATATCTCGCCCCATATTTTAGTGTGTCATACCTAAACTCGCAAAACGATTTGCATTGAGGGAGTAGTGCAAGTATTTATTTCCATGGTTGTATACACACATCCCATCAGGGGCCTAGTCCACATACTATATGAGATGTTTTTTAAATTTCTTGTAGCTATAACACCCTGATTTTGATCCCAATTGCACTAAATTGTAAAAGATGTAAATAGCATTATTAAATCATGGTGTGGAGCTCAAGGAAAAGGCCACACCATGAATTTAATGTTTTATTTTTTGACAATTAAAATTGATGTCGATGGTCATCATGCTAGCCGATGGCACAATATAATTTTGGACATCATGTAAATATGCAATTAATAAAAATACCCACAACTAGCTATGCCAATGCAACAATAAAAGAGATGGGGGCATGATTTCATAAGGAATAGGGGGGATATTCAAACCCTTGAGCCAATAGGGTAAAGCCAAATGTCAATGTGAGAACCCATAAAGCTGTCAACTACCCATTTTTTTTCTTTTGTGCCCAATCATTTATTTCTTCCAGAAATTGGTTGAGGTAGTTAATGCATTGGGGTGGGAAGAGTATGGTTTTCACTTTTGAATTGGGAAAGCCACCCATTTTTGGAAATCATGTGTTTGACTTATGAGGAAAGTAAATTCTCAGAAATGCATGCCCAAGCCATTATTCACCCATCTATTATTCTCTCTCACGTAGCTAGAGCTTCCTATGTGTTTCTACTTCATGTTTTCAGCAGTTTCCTTCATTCCCTCCATGGATAGGAGTTTGTTTTTGTAATGACTAGTGGTTGGGATTTATCCTTCATGTTTTTCTACCATTTCCTCATTTTTCCATTCCCAGGAATCCATTTTTGTATTGTTGAGCAAATGGGAAGAAGAGAACCACAATTTTGGGGTTTATAGTAGTCGCTTTTGCTCCTAGAATGTCCATAGGTGTTTTCTGAATTCAGATTCATGATTTGGGTGTGAATGGAGGTCATTTTTCCCCATATGAATCCCAAGGACATTTCCTCAAATCGTATTACTCACCCAGGGTGTTTTCCCCATCTGCCATTTTCGTTCGTGGTTTCCAAACGTTTCTCTACAAACCTAGAACTTGTATTTTTTTGTGGAGTGCATCATTGTGTTGGCTTGGTTGAGTAAATCCAGGGAAGCCATATGTTAAATGGTTTGATTGTGTTTGGATGTGAGTGTTGGCTTGAATGAGTTAGTCCAAGGGACCCATATGTTATGGGCTTGTTTCCCTAGTATCCAGTGAAACCTAGTTGTTTATGGGCTTGATTGGAAAATATGTGAAACCCAACTATGTGTTGGCTTGATTGTGGGTGTATCGTCTTGCTGTGTGTGAGTGTATTGTTCCCTAGTTCCTTGTGGAAATCATGCCCATCTCGGGGGTGGTAGTGGTACTGAGATATTGATGAGCACACTAGCCTATGGTTGAGTGGAACGTTGCAACGACATAGCTAGTTGTGGGGAAGCTTCTTATCAATATAAGTATTTTCTTGTGGTCAACCTATGCAATGTATTTGTTTAAATAATGAATGATTTGCTTCCACTGTATATTTCATGTATTATGCATATGTGTATACTTTTATGTTCAATAGGTTTTATTATTATGTTCATGGGGCTATATTTCCTGTTTGATAGAACAACAACATAGTGATTCGGGTCTTCTCCATCACTGAGATGAGGGGAGGGGACATGATAGTAGCACTATTTTTATTGTTATGTACATACATATGTGTACTTGGATTTTTTTATGGACTCAAGCTTCTGGTCTATTTTTGTATTGTATTTTTTCTTCTTGGTTATATGTTGTCTTATATGTTTATATTGACACGAGTTATGTATCTTATGTTTATGTTTATGCAGATGTACATGTACACATTTTAACTTTATCCAATGTTTATGTATATAAAGTAATGTAATTTATGAGTATGTTTTATATGACGAGTGTATTGGAATTAATAATTATACATATAAAAAAAATATTATTAAGAATACACATTTGATTAAATTAAAAAGTTAAAAATGATTATTAATAATACACATTTGATTAATAATGAATGTGCAGATTTGTTAACTATTGTATAAATGGTTATTATGTATTTTTTCTTTTTCTATAAATAAATTACCTTCGTGAAAATTGAGAAGTAAACTAGAAAATTTAATATTTTAAGGGGAAACAATCCCACACATCACTCAGATAATTACCATCATGAACCATCTTTGAAGAGTCATCCTTGCAACAAGTTTTCCAAGATCCATGATCATAATTTCTATGCTTGATAATTGATTACAACAAAATATATTATGAATTGGTTTTAAGTTAATCAAGTTGTTGTATTGTATTTCTTCCCCTTTTGAGAGAATACACCCTTCGAGGAAAGGTGGTCTAATAACCATATTTTCAACCCAACCAATCAAGATGAATCCATGTATAAGCACTTTTATCAGTCATGAACATTTTCAAATCACATCATTATCACTAGGTAACTATTTCTACTTCTACATTTTTTTATTTGTGTAATTCTTCATTTCAAAGTCAATTCCAATGATGCCTGCCAATTATCCAGCTCAATAATGACCTTATTGTACTTAAATATCTTACCATTTCATTTAGCATCTATTTGACTTATGAATTCTTCTATGTGGGATAATAGTGACATGTATTATTGTAACTAATAATTATTCACAACTCTTAAAATAAATATTAGACTCTAAAACATATTCTCATAAACTCCATCTATTTAAGAAAATGACGTCCCAAGTTTGAAGTGTGTGGGTTTTTATATTTTCATTGCTCATAACCTTCAACAAAGTTTGACCTATCTAGTTTGAGAGATTGCTCTTTCTACCTAGTTATAAAGATAATTAATGCATTTTTTCTTGGGAGAATGGTTAAAATAGTTCTGTTTCTTTTTTGGGGAGAATAGATTGGCCTTCAAAGATATCAAATAGCCTTCCTTACTACCTATATTGTTTTCAACAAAATAAAAATTGTAAAATACATTTTACAGTGATATAAAATTCAAATTACAAATCTTAAATTTCCTAAACCAATATATCAATTAAATTTCTTAAACTATTATATAAATAATAACAAAAAATACAAATTGTTTGAAACATTTAATTTTCATGCCTTATAAATCAAATAAGACCTTCAATCTAATGAAATCCACTAAGTGTTACTTAAAAAATTCAATGCCATATGTGTGTGTGTGTGTGTTGGTATTTATTATATATAATTATAGTTTTAATAATTGAGTGTCCATTAATTTTTAAGATTTTGATATGTAAAAAAGGTAAGGTAAAGGATCAAATAAACATAAACATAATATGTTGATATCACATATCACATATTTTCCCTCCATGTGTGATATAGATACCTTCGTAGAGTCTTGTGTTATGAGGATTGGCGTCTTAAGTACTTAATCATGGTTAAGGGAATAAAATAAGGCCTTTGTTTCAAACTAATGAATCCTTAAGGATCCATGTAGATTTAAATAATGCCATAAATCACATAACATGTCCTCTATAGGACATTATTTTATTTCAAAAAATATGTGGCTATTATTACAATATTTTATGCATTATAATTCATGTTCTTTAAATTCGATGTTTCATAACTCCCGGGAGCACGATCGAGTTTTATAGCTTGATCGAGATACATAGATCGATCAATATTTTGCGTTAATCATGGTTCAAACCTCAATAGATGTATTTTAAAATCCATTCAAAACCTTGATCAAAGGTTTTAAAGACCTCGATCGAGTTGTTAGCTCAATTGCAAGCTTAAAATATAGTCATTTAGCCCTTTTTCTGTAGTTCGAATTTGTATTCCCTCTTCACCAGGATTCAACTATGTCTCAGGATGCACCTCAGGTTGCAAACTTAATACCAATAAATTATTCAATGAATTTTCTTTCTATTGACATATCATTTACATGTTTTGGAGGTCGTATAATATTTTTTTAATTCTCATTTAAAACTTATGCTTGAAAACCATGTCTAGAACTTCGAAGAAGTGCAAAGAAAAATCAATAACAAAAAATGTGCACAACCAAAAAGTTTCAAAAAATACTTACACTTGAGACAAATGGGTCCTATTGCCATCTTTCACACACCTGGGTCACGTGGCAGAAATCTTCAAGCCACTCGGTGTGTCCTTGGGGGCAAGTCTCGAGCCAAGGCTATCACCTTGTTCTTGACTCCTCCGTTTAGGCTCAACTCCTAACAAAGCCAAGGGGGCTAGACCCTATTAAGTTACTAAGGATAATTAATTAGTGTTGTGATGTTAAACTGAGTGAGTTACTTAGGAGTTTTCAATTTAACTAAAGATAATCAAAGATGACAAGATGTGAAAATAAACACACGAAAGCACAATGCTGAGACGCAATATATATATAAAGCAAAAATGACCAGTGCCTTAGAATGGAGTCAAATCAATAAGATCAATGTGCTTGCATGTGCTTGGAGTGAATGTTTTGCGATTGCCTCTTGGTATTTTTTAAGTTAAATGTGAAGTATGATTTGATTAAATTAGGCAAAGGGGGGACTCTAGATATACTCGAGAGTACTTGGAGTATGTCCAAAACTAAACCTTCATGGCTACCCGCAAGGAATATGTGGGCTGAAATGGAGTCTCTGGGGCTATTGTTCATAATGCACCCATTAGGGTGTGACAGAGATCGGCGCCCCGAGGACACTTTTCAGAAGTTCCCACTTCCTTTGGGTATTTTTCCATTGTAGAGGTTTGATCTAGGTGTTGGATTTTCACTTGATGGTTTGTCAATTGGGGAGAGTGAGTCCTAATTATGCTAGTCACCCAAGTGTTTTTGATACAGCTTGACTGATCGGACAAACCACATCCAAATGCAGAGCATATACACTGGAGTCTTGTAAATTTTAATAAGTTTTAAACCGAGTGTTCTTGTTTAAAAGAAAACCCTCCAAGAACCTCTTTCGATCCAAGTGGATCTCAATCAGGGAATCGAGGAGGGGTTAATTTTATAATTGCTGATAAATAAATGATGAAAAATAAAACAAATCCACAATTTTAGTTTTCTAATTAGTCGTACCGCAAATCTCTTTCCCCTTTTGGGTCAATCGGGAAATTGTGGGGTAAGTATTATGATTACGTTGAAAAAACAAAAAGTGGAATATGAAATTAATAATAAAATCAAGTATACTACCCTAAAAATTATATCAATGCTATTTTAAAAAATAAATAAGCAAAAAGCGACGAAAAGGGCACCGATGCAAATCCCCCCAGGGGGGATAGGGAATGGGCTCGAAAGAGCCTATTCCAAAAATAATTTTATTTATTATTGGTTACAATATCAGTGAACTGAAAAATCAGAAACTTATTTTTCGTTATACAGGCTGAAACCAATATTTTACAACTTTGGAAAAATTTTAAGTTTTTAGTGAAAAGGGAGACCCCTAGGGAGATTTGAACGCTCCTGAGGCCACTTCCAGACAGCAGCTTCCTTTATTTTCTGTCAGACCTGCTAAAATATAGCAAGAATGTTAGAATAACATATTCCCAAAATCACTTTAAGAGTACCTTTGGATCAGCCTACCTTATCTCCAAAAAAAATGAAGTTAAACTAGCTAAACGGGCGAAAAAAGAACCAAGGAAAGCAAGATTTCCTTGGGATATTGGCTTGTTGTTTGTGCAGCCAATAAAATATGCAATGATATTTGAGAATATTAAATTTTATAACAGCGAAAGGAAATATAATGCATGCGATTTACAAGTTTTCTTTAAATTTTCATGCAAAAAGACGATTTCCCTAAAGCTAGATCTAGAATGCTTATGAAACTTTTTTAAGTGCAAGATCTATACTATGAGCTATGAAATATAAGATCTATGTATATTTTACTTTGATGAAACTGATCCAAATGAAATCAAATCTATGAACTGAACAAAGTAACCGGGTAAAGTGTTGATTTTTTATAGAAATGGGAAGAAGAGGAGAGAAGGTCGGATCGTTGCTTGAATGGAGCAAGCTGAAAGGAGGCCCTTTTGTGGAGTGCTGAGGGATAGATTCTTGAGATTATTGGATAGGAATGGCGTCAATATAGATCCACACCTTCATCTAATTAGGAACCTGCAACTAAATAACACAATCCTGCACACACCTCGTGAGATCTGGATATAGATGTATAAAGCAACAAAAATGAAAGATTATGCCAAAATAACCTTATTTAAGCATATAACTGAAATTTTTGATCATACATCATATGGATAAACAAGATCAAGCAATCTATCTTTCCTAGTTTATACCCTTACTAGATTCAACTGAATCCTTGAAGCCAGAACACAGAAGCAGCACTGAATTTGGCAAGAAATTGCAGCTACCACATCAACAACATAACACTGAGAATCTGCTCATACACATGCACTACATAGTATAGCCTCCAAAGCTTCTTTATTCACAAATGATGATCAAATACAGAGTTACAATGGAAATCCCTTCAGTCCAGCTCTAACTAGCTTGGAAGAAGGAGCCTCAAGCAGGATAAATACAAATTACAGGCCAGCCAGCCCAGGGGGGGCACAATTCCTCATGGAATCAAGTGAAATCAACTGATGGAGAGTTCATCAATGCAGAACTGAAGCTGAACTGAGCCTACTTGTCAACTGGGGGCTTGATTGAGCTGACACATCAACCCATACACCGACACATCGGCCCACAGAGCATCCAGGAGAGTCCACACGTGTGGAGGAGAGAGAGAGGGCACAATTCCCCATGAAGACAGCTGTAGATCAACTCTGGATCTGATTTGATCACCTCCTTTAGTCAAGGATTTGTCAGATCCAGTCAATCTGCTCCAGATATGATTGATTTCAATCAAATCGACTGAGAATCCACTGATTTATGATTTTGGATTTGCTCCATTATTCATCAATTTATTGATTAAAATAATCAATAATTGATTTTTGGGGCTTTCTGACCTGAGTGATGGAAGATCACTCAAAACTTAGGAAATAGTGGGTCCATGAGTTTACATGGTGCTCTTAGCTTTAAAATGAGCACCTACATGACTGAAACCAATTATTTGGCCCACTTTTATTACAAAATCAATTTTCCAATTAAACCATTAAAAAATAGCTTAAGTTTTGGAAAAATTAAATTTTAATAAAAAACACTGAAAAAACTAAAAAATTGAAAAATTGAAAAACACCTAGGGGGACTTAGACATGTTCATATGACTCAAAAATGATGTCTATCATGTTTATACATTCACAAATAGAGTCTAATAACCTCAATAGGCCTAAATGCCAAGCCGACCACCCCAACTTTGGAGGTATGGAGTGAAAAACTCAGAAATTATCAGTCGTTTGTTCAACAACCAATAATAACCAAGGGAAAAAACACCTTGGGCTGATCGGATTGACAAATAAATTTTAAGAGACCGAGTCTTTTACAGACACTATCATGCTAGAACATTTATTACAATTCCCCCATTGGGTATGAACATGTGATATGATACAACAAGCATTTCTCAAAAGTACTTCCAAAGGTCTTTTGAAGTCTGAACAAGTTAACCCTGTTTGGTTCACCAGGCTCACTTGATAAAAAACCACTAAGTACAACTTAGGTGGTAACATTCTGGTTCCATCTAGGATACATTCTCTGACTGATCTTCTATTCAAAGGAGAGGATGTGAGAACTCTGGAATCTTTGGTTCCTGCAAGGCAATTAGAGTTTGTCAATAACATGTATATATAAGAAAAATTAAGCTATAAAATCAAATTAATGTACATAATTAATCTATAATGTGCAAAAGGAATATTTTCCAAAAACTAACATGCAAAGAAAAATTTTCAACATGGTACAAAATAACTATAATACAACAATATGATATACACAATTTAGAAATACATGCAGGGCAAGGTTTAGAAATTGGCCCTGAAACCACCGATGCCAATAAAGCCATCAAACTGTCTCAGTGAAAAAAAACTTGAGGAGTAAACCATTCACAGGCAAGCTCACTCTTTCTCCTTCCAAGTCATTTAGATAGAAGGAGTTCATTCCTGCTATTTCATCGATGATGTGCGGTCCCAACCACAAGCTGTCAAGCTTCCCATGTTTCCCAGGTTTTTCCCGTCATTTGTCCCAACGTAGAACCGTGTCACCTACTTGGAAGGAACCTAGCCGAGTAGACTTATCAAAGGCTCTCTTGATCTTGTCTGAATTTCCAATACTATGGTCAAGAGAGTTTCTTCTGCTCTCATCTAGCTCGATCAACTAGTTTATTCTATTCTGGATGGCCTCTTGATCTGAGCTGAATGTCTGGAGGAGCTGATAAACTAGAAGCTTTAGATGGATTGGCAAGGTGACATCAAGTCCATAGACTAGTTCGAAAGGGCTCCTCCCGGTTGAACTTTTCTTAGTGATCCTGTCGGCCCATAATGCTAATTTGATTTTGCTATCCCAAGCCTTCTTATTGTCGCCCACAATTTTTTTGATTATGGTCATTAAGTTCTTGTTACTTGATTCTGATAGACCATTTCCTTGGGGATAGTAATTGGATGAGTGAGATAGGATAATTCCGTACTTGAAACAGAAAGATGACATCTCCGAAGAGAAAAATCATGGGCCATTATCCATTATTATTCTAGCTGGCGCACTGAATCTTGTGATTATCTTATCTTCTAAGAAATCCATGAGTATAGCATCGGTTGCCTTTTTGGTGGGTATTGCCTCTACCCACTTGGTAAAATAATCAATGGCAGTAAGAATCCAAGAGTAACCATTTCTCGAGTTATCCTTGAACTTACCGATGAACTCAAGCCCCCATTGCTGAAAAGGGGCTTGGACTACTATTGGATTTAGAGGCAAGGCTTTCATTTGTTGCTTTCCGGTGAATAACTGACACTGGGGGAAAACTCTAACAACCTTGTGCACATCTAAAAATAGGTTTTTCCAATAGTAGCCTACTCTAAGGATTTTGTGGGTGGTTGTTTTTGCTGCAAAATGTCCACTACAAAATCCTGAATGGAACTCAACCATGAGTTTCTTGGACTCAAGTTCATCGACACATCTCAGTATCAAACCATCTGGGTTTCTCCAACCCAAACCATCTTTGGTCAAACAATAATTAGTTTCCTTTAACCTTAATGCCCTTCTTTTATGGTCAAGTAAGTGATTGGGGCATGTAAGGTTGCGGAGGAAAAATATGATGTCGGCGTACCAGGGGCATTGTTCTAATTTCTGAAGCTCGTCTGATACACTTTGCTCTGAATTGATGCTCTGGAAGATTATTCCTAAAGCCCTTTCATTTCCTTGGGTCAACATATTTGCAAGACCCTGTCCCTCAATTAATTTAGTATCTTTTATCTCCAAATCATATTCTTGAATCTTTGAAACCCACTTACCCCTGATTCCTAGAAAATCCTGCTGGGACATGATATCTTTAACAGCTGCATGGGGTACATATCCAATGATTTTGGAGTAACCTATATAAGTTCTGAAATGTTTAAGGGACTTGACAAGAGCATAGGCCTGTTTCTCCATCGTGGTATACTTCAATTCTGAATTTTGTAAGGCTCTACTCATAAAGGCTATGGGTTTTTCTTGTCCCTCCTTATTCTTTTGAAGTAAAACGCCGGCAATGGTGTCTTTTGAGGCAAAGGAGAATATCTATAATTCTTTGGAATAATATGGACTAGTCAACACCGGGGACATGGATATGGAATTTTTGATGGACTTGAATGCAACTTTCCCTTCATCCGTCCACTCAAACTTAGCATCTTTTTTTAATAGATTCTGTAGAGGTTTCATTAATTCTGCTAAGTTTGGGATGAATCTTCTTAAGAAATTGATTTGAACATTAAAGGATTGGAGAGATTTTAGATTGTGAGGAAAGGGGACTTTCTTAATAGCTTCAACTCTCTTAGGATCAACCTTGATACCATCTTTAGAGATGATGTGCCCCAACAACTTGCCTTCATCAACTCCAAAGATTGACTTGGCGAGATTCAAGGAAATACCATATTTCCGACATCTTATGAAAACCTGCCTAAGATGACTTATGTGGTCAGATCTTTATTTTGAGAAAACAGTTAAGTCATCCTGATATATTTCAATTATTTTTCCTATAAGTTCTTTGAAGAAAAAATCCATGGCTCTTTGGAAGGTGGCACCAGCATTCAATAATCCAAAAGGCATTCTTAGAATTTTATAGGTACCCCAAGGTGTGGTGAATGTAGTGTTATGTTGATATTCTTTATTTACCAACACCAGGTTATAACCGGAGAAGCCGTCCAACATGGACATCATTCCTGATCCTGTTACTATTTGAAGCAAAGTTTCCATGTTGGGTAATGGGTAATTATCTTTGAGGCATGATGTATTCAGATTTCTAAAATCTATACATATTCTAATTGATCCATTATTCTTTCTGACAACAACTAAGTTGGAGCACCAAGATGAATGTCTTCTAGGTGCTATAATCCCTGCTACTAACATCTTCTGAAGATCCTTCTGCACAATGGGGGGAAACTTAGGATTTATTCGCCTAAGTTTCTATCGAAAAGGTTTGACCTCGTTAGCTTCTTCTATGAGGGGAATAGTGTGTTGAAACACATCCTCCCTATAGGCTTTAAGTTCATCATAACTAAAGGCCAACACATCTCTATACTCTTTGATTAGGTTGATCAAATTGTTCCTTTCCTTTTCCGAAGTACCCTTTCCAATTTTTATTAACTTGGGATCCTTGTCAGTCTATGTTTATTTCTATATAATTCCCAATTTTTATTTCTTCTTTTTGTTTCTTATGATGATCCTGTCGATCGAAAATATTCTCGAAAGCTATAAGGCTACTCGGGATGTGATTCCTTTCATTATCCTCGCACTCCTGATACTCTTTACGTTCCTGCTGATAACTGATCTTGCAACCTTCGAACTCTTGTAGATTGTGGATGAATCTCAAGAGTTTCTCATCATCTTTGAACACCTGCCAGGGGTCTATATTATCCGGAATTGAAGGTCTAAAATTGATTTCCATATTTCCATTCCCGTTAATCATTTCATCTGATGGCTAGAGGGTGGATGCTGCTACTGCTAATTTATCTGCTAACCCATTCATTTCCCTATGGACCTTTTGAATGTGAAGAGCATCAAACCATTCCATATTGTCCCATGTGGAATTCCTATAGTTCCTTAGTCTATCATTTTTGCATTGATACCGATTCTTAATTTGGAGGACAATTGGATCTGAATCACCCTTTATGTTCAACATCTTTATTCCCATATCTTTACGAGTTTCTAACCTTAGGATCAATGCCTCATACTTAGCTACATTGTTTTATGCCTCAAACTCTAACCTGAACGCAAAATTGTAGATTTTATCTGAAGGGGAGATGATCACGATGCCTGCACCCTTTCCGGTTTTGGAATAAGCCCCGTCAAAGTAAATTTTCCAAACTTCATCGAAATTTTCATTTTTAATGTTTTCCTTAATGGGGGCCATGAAATTTGACAAAATAGCATAGTTTCCAAAATTATCAATGAAATGAACAAATTCATTTCTGGGCTTCTTAGGGTTTTCTACATGCCGTTTCCTTAGCTTTTCTCTGTGGAGAATCACCCTAGTGTTCTCTGATGCAGGTATAGTAGCATATGTCCAATCCATTTGAATGTGCCCACCAAGAGTTGCGGCCCATTTTTTGGATAACAACATACCCCAATTATCTGGAACATCTATCACCACCACATCAATTGACATGTCAATATCAGGATACTTAGCCAACTTAACTTGTAAATTTAAGATTATCCCTACCACTTCAACTTCTCTTGCGTCCATGGCACAAACATTGTGGTAGGGTCGGGTGACCCTTAGATTTAGTTGCTCCATTAATTTTCTTGTCATGACATTTGATGAAGCACCTGAATCTAACATATAGTTATGAAGGAGAAGTTTATCAACAAAGATGGAGACATAAAAAGGTGGGTGATCTTCTCTTCTCGGATCAACACTGTTGAGGACTATGGGCATATCTATGGGTTCAATATGTTCAACTTCGAATATAGCATTATTATTAGGAAGAGGATCCTATTTGATAATATTATGATATTTACTTTGACTATCCTCTAAGGCTTTCAACAACTTTTATTTTTGACCGGGAATTTTAAGGACATCGGTTGCATAAACATGAATCTTAGCACTACTTATCCATTCTCCCATATCAATATTTGACTCAGGGACAATAGGAGGATCTGGGAGGGAAGGAGTGGTTACCTTTTGCTTGTCTTGTTTAGACAGTGATTGCTTTGCTCTCCTTTGATACACAGCTCCCTTGAACCTGGCCTCCTTCATTTCCTTAATTGCTTCCAGAGGAGGCATTACACCATAAAAGTTAGAAAAGAGATCCTTCTCGAAACCATAATCCGCGGCCTGCTGCCAATGCTGGTTTGATAGAGGATAGGTTCAACCTACCATGTACAAATGATCAGACTCACCTGATGTTGTTTCCTGATTATTGACCTCTGCCATCCCATATTCTATAACTTGGTTTTCTATGTAGCAAGTACTTTCTGGGTGGAATTGCTCACAAGGTCTACACCATGGAATTACTTCATCTACCAGGTTAGTTGAGTTAAATGGTTTGGAATCCTAGGCTCTTGCTGAGAAAACTTCTTTTGATACACTTGATTTTGTTTTGGCTGAAAATTCCTAGGTCCATTATTTCTCTCCAGTGTGACTATTATGTTCTTGATATTATTCAATTGCACAGATTGGTTTGTCATGAATTGGTTCTGACTAGTCATCACTTTTTCAAACATGCTAGTTACCTTTTCCATGGGGTCTTTAGAGGTTTCCTTTTCCTCTAATTCAACGGCCTTTCCCTTCTCTTTGTTGTACGAAGTGTTTCCCCTAGTGTAACCTGGAATGTTGGAATTTCCCGAAGATTGCATATTCTGTTCTATTTTCTCGGCTAGATCTTGACGAGTTTTTAGATCAATTGGATCTTTGTCCCTTAATTGGTACCTCAAATCACCAGTGAAATCTTCGATGTAAGATATGAGGATGGAGGCATCGCTTGAATTGATTTCTCTAGGGAGGTCCGCAACCACACACCTGAACTTAGTATTAAATTCATCAATGGTTTCATTTTCCATCTTCTTTATATTATGAAGGGTAGCAAGCAAATGTCTTGGTTCTTTATTTCCCCCCCATTTCTTCCTAAAACCTTCTAGGAAATCGCTAAGAGTTTTATATGAATCATCACCAAGGTATCCATACCATTCCACAGCATCATGCTCTAAGGATAAAGCAAAGAGCTTCATTTTGACATCTTCATGGTCAGAGGCAGCACTATTGCAGTAACTGACCAGGTGCTTTTCAAACTTTCAGAGATGAGTCTTGGTAGTGGTAGCATTATTTCCCTCGAATATGGGGAGCTTCTTGATAGCATCATTCAGAATGTCATGAGGAGCACCTGCTATCTGAGAAAAGTCAAGGGGTTTGTAAAATTTTGTCATTTCTTGAGATTGGAAGGTATGACTCTCTACAAATATGTGATGGATATTTGAGAGGGATTGGTCTCCTAAATCTTCAAGGTTTCTACAAGAAGTCTGCCTATTGAATATTTCTCTAATAAACCTTTCGAGATCAGGGAGAGGATTGAATAATTGTCAGCGGTTTCTTCGGGTAGAAATTCTTGAAGGGATGTTAGACAGTGGAGTCGCCAGATGGATTGACTTTTAATTTTTATGTTTTTTAAAGACTAGATCGATCAAAACTTTTTATCTTTTTAGTTGTTTAGAAAAAAGTTAAGCTAAGTCGTACTCGGGAATAAAAAGATTTATCCCCGGCAACGGCACCAAAAAGTGTTGTCTCCTTTCACACACCTGGGTGACGTGGCAGAAAACTTCAAGCCACTTGGTGTGTCCTTCGGGGCAAGTCTCGAGTCAAGGCTGTCACCTTGTTCTTGACTCCTCCATTTAGGCTCAAATCCTAATGAAGCCAAGGGGGGTATACCCTATTAAGTTACTAAGGATAATTACTTAGTGTTGTAATGTTAAATTGAGTGAGTTACTTAGGAGTTTTCAATTTAACTAAAGATAATCAAAGATGACAAGATGTGAAAATAAACACACGAAATAACAATGGTGAGACACAATATATATATAAAGCAAAAATGACCAGTGCCTTAGAATGGAGTCAAATCAATAAGATCAATGTGCTTGCATGTGCTTGGAGTGAATGTCTTGCAATTGCCTCTTGGTATGTTTTAAGTTAAATGTTAAGTATGAGTTGATTAAATTAGGCAAAGGGGGGACTCCAGATATACCTGAGAGTACTTGGAGTATGTCCAAAACTAAACCATCACAGCTACCCATAAGGAATATCTGGGCTGAAATGGAGTCTCTGGAGCTATTGTTCGTAACGCACCCGTTAGGGTGTGATAGAGATCGGCACCTCGAGGTCACTTTTTAGAATTTCCCGCTTCCTTTGGGTATTTTTCCATCATAGAGGTTTGAACTAGGTGTTGAATTTTGACCTGATGGTTTGTCAATTGGGGAGAGTGAGTCCTAATTATGCTAGTCACCCAAGTTCTTTTGATACAGCTTGACTGATTGAACGAACCACAACTAAGTGCAGAGCATACACACTGGAGTCTTGTAAATTTTAATAAGTTTTAAACTGAGTGTTCTTGTTTAAAAGAAAACCCTCCAAGAACCTCTTTCGATCCAAGTGGATCTCAATCAGGGAATCGAGGAGGGGTTAATTTTATAATTGCTGATAAATAAATGATGAGAAATAAAACAGATCCACAATTTTAGTTTTCTAATTAGTCCTACCATGAATCTCTTTCCCCTTTCGGGTCAATCGGGGAATCGTGGGGTAAGTATTATGATTACTTTGAAAAAAAAAAAGTGGAATATGAAATTAATAATAAAATCAAGTATACTACCCTGCAAATTAGATCAATGCTAGTTTAAAAAATAAATAAGCAGGAAGCGACGAAAAGGGCACCGACGCAAATCCCCCCAGGGGGGATGGGGAACGGGCTCGAAAGAGCCTATTCAGAAAATAATTTTATTTATTATTGGTTACAATATCAGTGAACTAAAAAATCAGAAAATTCTTGGTCCTTATACAGGTTGAAACCAATATTTTACAACTTTGGAAAAATATTAAGTTTTTAGTGAAAAGGGAGACCCCTGGGGGGATTTGAACGCTCCTGAGGCCACTTCCGGACAGCAAGTTCCTTTATTTTCTGTCAGACATGTTAAAATATAGTGAGCATGTTAGAATAACATATGCTCAAAAGCACTTTAATAGAACCTTTGGATCAGCCTACCTTATCTAAAAAAAAATGAAATTAAACTAGCTAAACGGGCGAAAAGGGAAGCAAGGAAAGCAAGCTTTCCTTGGGATCTGTTGTGCCCTAACTCAACATCCTTAAAAAAAACATATTTCATCAAACAAAATATTATTTTTTTTTGATGAAATGTTTGAATTTCTTATAGCCAATGTGACAGAACCGATAACTACTGAAATGGTGACATTCCATGAGCTACTGAATCAGTGAAATTCCATGTTTTTTTTAAAACCTTTGTGAACTATGGTTAGTGGACAAAATCACTACATTGAAATCATTATTTCCATGAATTACCTTTCAGATCATGGGGTAATTTTTGGTTTTTACGCCTCTTACCATAAGTCTTCATCTGAATATTAATCAATGGACAAGTATTATTGGTTAATTGTAACTTGGTCAAGGTCCTAGAACAGCAAAGGTTAAATATGCTATGCAGGGGTGCCTTATCCTAATTTCATCTTTTAAACCCCGAATCATAATTTCTCATACTACAAATGTTTAATGTTGATTTTTATAATATGCTCCATATTATGAAGGTTTGATGTTGGATTTTATGGTTATGTCGCGTCATATGCTCGCCACCTTTGAAAGGTTTACATAATCATATAGTAAGGTGTATGCGTTAACGTCCAAGGTTCAATCCTTATGATCGTTTTTACCTATGTCATCACCTCTGAAAACGATCCACTTACCGAAAAATTTATTTGGTATCATTACACTTGTACTTAACTTTGTCAATCATATTCAATGGCCAGTACGTGCTCACTGTCATGGCTCCCTTCTCGTTCAACACCTGTAGCTTATGCTATGAGTGGTTGTATGTCGAGTACTCTGAATAAATAATGGTAACATGAGTTCATCTGGAGTCTTCGCCGTCACTTTTCATTACTCGATTGCCTCTCTGCGTGATAATTCTCCTTTGCCCATGCCGAGTTTACAGGGTTGTAGTCTGTGTTCATTCATGTCACATTTTGTTTATCATAGAGTTGGGTTTCATTGCTTGTGTTTCCTGCTCGGCTTCCATCCTGAATGCTCGCTCTCCAGCCTTTTGTTCGGTTGTATTCTGTGGTGTCTTTTCTGTTCACTACTGCATGACTTCACGCTTGCAGTCATGGTGCTGGTTGTTAGAGTTGAACCCAGTGATGAGAAACTCCTTGATGAGAACCCTGAGCTCTTGGCCAATGTTGAAGCAGTTGGATGGTTGCCACTCATTCGCAAGTTCACGGATTCGAACCCGGAGGTGACTAGGTTATTTTCCATGTCTTTGGTCGATGCCAGGGTTAGGGTGGCTGATCTCCAATTCAGGGTCGACGAACGCTCAGTTTCTTTGGCCACGGGCTTGTCGTTGACGGGTGAATGATGGTTCAAATACAAGTAGATGGAGATCACCGAATGGAGACAAATGATGAATAATCCATGCTAGGATGTGTCTTTTAGAACTGGTGTGTCGCGGAAGTACTTCAAGAAAGAATGGCGGCTGGTCCTTGATGTTATTCACAGGTATGTGACCTACGAAGGTCGTCTCTCCTCGTCTTATGTATATTATCTCCGGTTAATGGCTGTGTTCCTCGGTTTTCCTATTAACTTGCCATATTATTTAGTTCAGAGTATGAAAAAAATGTCCTTGGACATTAAGAAGGGGCCGAAGAACATTAGTCACAGCTTGTTTCATCATGGCTTGGTTAGGATGTTGATTGAAAGAGAGTTGTCCAAACAAAATCAGTCATGGGATGAGTTTCTTGAATCGAATGGCTTCTTGGCCTTCTGTAATTGTCAATTTGATTGTCCTGAAGAATGTGTTAGGCATTAAGAGCCTTGTCGAACTCTGGTTTCACCTGTACACGAGCCTGTGTCAAACCTTGATGGCTGTGTAAGCCCCAACATTCGCAATGATAGCATTCCTGCTCCTGCATGTAGTCCCGGTACTCCCATGCCTTCCAAGCGTAGGAAGAAAGATTTAAATCTTTTCCCTGTCACACCGAAACACAATGAGAATACCTGCGAACCGAAGGGTAAAAGGCCGAATGTTAAGGTGAATGGTAGATTTACAAGGAGTATGGTGACCAAGGTTAGTGCTGTTAAGTCGACCGTGAGCAATAATGTTGACATTGAAACAGTTGTGCTAGACGATGAGGAAGAGAAACCTATTTCACCTGATTATGGTCTTGATATTGATCATGAGCCTTTCGTAAACCCTGCAGATAGTAGTCCTCATGTGTGTGATAAGAATCTTTAGGTAGACCCTGTGGTCGATTCCCCAATGAAGGGAAAGTTCGTTGAAGTTAATTTACTTGGGTCCTATCAAATTGGTGAAGCTATTCACCCACTCTTTGTTAGTTGTCCGCTAGATAAAATACACAGAATGGAAATATAACTGACAGATATGGTGACACGTGATGATGTTAGCAAAGCTGAAAATTTGAGGCTGAAAGAGAAAGTTGATTCAGATAGTAAGTGTCTACCGCGTCTAAAGAAACATAAGAATAGGTTGATTCGCAGAGTAATGAAATTGCAAAATGATAATAAGAAGAATGAAGAAAAGATGCATGAGCTAAATGCTTAGGTCACTCTGATGCAATTCAAGGGTCATTCGCAGAATCCGGCAAATGGTGTAAATATTCAGGTGTTTAATGCCCCTATTAAACTATAATGTTTTGGGCACTTTTTCTATCATATATATGTTTACGAAGGTTTCAGGTTTGAAGTTATATTCAAGTGATAATCAAGTTATTTTTGTTACAGGTATTGGTTTGAATTTATTCATAGATTTTATAGTTTACTTTATTTTATTTTTCTCTTGTGTGTGTTTTAATTGGTTTTCTTTACTATGTAGCATTGCAGGTGATATTGTTGATGCGTTTCTCTTGGATTTTGGCAATTGCTTATGTTCAGGATGATCCCTGGATAGTCATGGACAGATCAATTGGCTACGCTGTTTCCCAGGTGTCACTACATCATTAGTGTCTTCGTTGTTTATGAGTTTGTGCTATAAATCGAATCTTTCCAATTTCAAAGACATTATAACGCATATAGAACAATTACATGAGGCATTTGTCATATTTAATGAAATTGGTTAAGATTTTGATTTTATAGTTTCCAGCTTTATAGAACTGTCTTCATGTGAAATAATTTGTATTTAAAGAAGACATGTATTACTGGATAGGGGTTCGATAGTTGGGAAAAGGACATGACAAGATCACTGTAATTATTTCCTGTGACTTCAAACAATTTTTTGTCAGCAGCTACAGTACTTTTTGCTGGTGATATATATATATATATATATAT
>LPNX010571647.1:48422-96620 GCA_001517045.1 Pseudotsuga menziesii
ATGTGACATACTTGTTCACTGTGTGATCTTGTTTAAATTCTGAATTTCTTCTGAATATTTTTTGCATTGTTAGCAAAGTAGAATTATTGGCAATTTGATTCCAGGTTAATGTTTTCTACGCTCCTGATCAGGATAGGATATTTAGAATAGATTAATGATATTTTTCCTTTAGTTATTTTATTGAAAATCTATTGAATCAGATCTTTACTTTTATACCACTACTAGGTCATTTTCTGATCTTGTGAATAATGTACATGTGTTTATATTGTATCTCTGTAATTCATTGAGTTTGTTAATATTTGATTAACTTTTATTCTTGTATTATAAATTAATTGATTGAGTAGATCAATTTCGACTGATTAATTTTGTAATATACTAATTAATTTGACTAGTCTTATTTGTATATTCATAGGGATATTGTAGATCTAATCGATAAATAGTAGCTTTAGTTTTCTCCTCTCCTGTAGCTAGGAACAACTTAAGGAAGGCAAGAGGGCCTCAATCCCGTTAGGGACAGCTACCTAACGACTGAGAGCATCTCAAAAACTCTCGGATCAGGTTGTCTCTTGGTTGACACTCGTGCCAATTCGGCCCGTCAACAATGGCGCTAGAAGGAGGGCCTAATTAAGCAAATGGCTGATGAAAACAATCCTGTTCACAAAATTAATCAGCCCATTACCCCTCAAATACAATAATCATCTCAACCACAAACATTCCAGTCATTAGATGAGACTCCGTTAAACGATACTGTTCGAAATCTCATTCATCAGTTCAATGCTAGCGGTGCCCATCCATCTGAAGAACTTGATCTTTTTGAACAGGCCATCAATGAATCCCACAGGATTTTAACAAGAGCCTATTCGAATCTTACTGGCATCCAACCCACCAAAATTGTGCTTCCATAGATCAAACGTCCACGCACTCACCATACTGAGTCTACACCTGAAGAACAAAATCAACCGTTAGGTGTCTTCTCTAACTATCAGTTATCACAGTCTCTAATAGGCACCAATCAACCTTCATATTCTTCAAGACCACCCGCTATAGGAGGGTTTGGTCTACCACCATTACAGCCTCGTTCACCTCCTCACATTTTTCAAGCACCGCCTTCACCACCTCCATCACCAAGGAACATGGTAGGTTTAAACCTGAACCCCAATGCCAATATGCCATGGTTAACTCAGGATGCGGTTGCTGTCCCAGGTAATCAACATCCTTTGCCAAAGCATCCCGATAAATTGTTTCCCAAGTTCAATCCTAAGATGAAAGAGCCCACGGAAGATCATGTTAAAAATGCTAGCAGTTCGGCTTCTAGATGTTGAACACGAAGATGTAGTATGTCAAATTTTCCATTATACCTTTGAGGGCAAAGCTTTGACTTGGTATTTTTCACTTACCACTGGTTCTATTACCAAATGGAACGAATTCAAGTTGGCTTTCATGAACAACTTTGGAGACGACAAGACTCCAGCTGTGTTGGTGTTAGAATTGTCTAGGATCCGTATGGAAGCCAAGGAGAAGGTTAAAGATTTTAACCAGCAGTTCTTGACTCTTAGAAACAAAATCCCTGCCACCTCAAGGCCGGCTGAGGATGTCACTATTGAATTTTATACTTCAGCCCTACCCGTGTCTATGGCCATGTTTGTCAGGAGAGCTGCCAAGCCTACTCTCACTGAAAATTTTGATGAAACCATTAAGGTTGAGAAAGACATGTTTTCTATTAAGACAAACCCTGGGGTAGACATTGATTCTGCATCTTCTTCTCGTAAAAAGGCTGAGAGTCCTTCCAAAACTGCAAATCCTGAGAAGAAGGGTCAAGATGCACTAGACTTGGATAGTCTTCAAAGAGTCATAAAGAAACTATCCAATGAAATCATAGATTTGAAGAAAGGTACTTCTGAAAGTACTCTGAATAAAGAACCACCTAGACAGCCTTTTAGAAGACCATTTCAAAATACAGCTGCTAAATAGATTCCACCATCTGAAGCTAATAATGTTGATGAAATTAATAGTTTCCTAAAACTATTAGTCTCAGGCCTAGAAACATCAGCTGAAAATGAAACCCAATCTTCAGGCCAGAATTCTGAAGATACCCAAGGCACTAATAATAACACTAAAGATAAAACTCCTCAAGTTATCAGTCACTTCTGGGATACTACGGAATTGACTGATGATGAAGATGTGGCTATTGTAAATGTCAATCAGCATCAATATAACACAAGAAAGATCAGCCCTCAGGGGAACCCTCTACAAAGTCTACAGATGACATTTCAGCTATCAAAACAAAAAACCAATCTTCCATTACTAAGTCTACACAATCTCTTGATTTGGAATATGACTTGGTTGAGGATTTGAAGAAAATCAAAGCCAACATTTCTATCTATGAACTCCTTAAATTGCCTATGATTCGAGATAAGATGATGCAAGGGGTTTCTTTAGGTAAAAATGGAAAAACTTCCTCTACTCAAAACAGTTCTGCTAATACTAAAGACAACAAAACAAAATCTTCAGTCAATGCCTCGTCCATAGGTAAGAAATCAGATTCCTCAACTCCTCCTTTTCTGCTTACATTTGAAATCTGCAATCATAAAGTACACAATTGTATGATAGACTCAGGGCCTTCTAAAAATGTTATGCCATATTCAGTATGCAAAAAACTTAACGCAGTCCCTGTGCCATGTGATACAAGCATTGTACAACTTGACCAATCTCATGTAAAGGTAATAGGAAAGTTGAACGAAGTACTGATAAGACTAGCCTCAAATCCTCAAGTTCATTTCATCATTGATATAATTGTTGTAGATATCCCTGAGGCATATGGCTTATTCCTCAGCAGAGATTGGTCTGAAAATCTGAAGGGATATTTTTGCGACGGACTGGTCACACTTATGGATACCTCATAATGGTCATCCAAACAAAATCAGAATTGATCAAGAACATTATATGAAGCACACGGTCACCCAACTGGATGACTCAAACGAACCAGTGCTATTTACTGATACCATAATGGGAAATTACCTAGTTGATTGTTTCTTTGGAAACCTTGAGGCTTAAACTTCATCAGTCCAAGATTCAGAACAGAAACTTGAAGTTTTTCATTTTACACAAGTTCTGGACAAAATTCCAGTTCCAAACACTGCACATTTGGACCTGAATGGTGGCCTCTGGTCTCTATACTTTGACGGATCTAAGTCAAAGGAAGGAGCTGGGGCCAGTTTCCTGTTAATAGATCCTTAGGGAAAAATGTACTTTATTGCTTGCAAGTTAGAATTCGAATGCACCAATAATATTGTTGAATATGAAGCCCTTATTCAAGGGTTAAAAAAGGCAATCGATCTAGGAGCTAAAGCTTTGGTAGTGTTAGGAGACTCTGAGATTATCGTTAGAGAGGTACGTAACACTATACATTGCATTGCTGGAAATCTAAGAAATTACCAGACAGAGGTATCGAATTTATTATTATCGTTTGAAGCTTTTAACATAAATTATATTCCTCGTTATTTGAACCAGGAAGTAGATCTGTTAGCTAATGTTGCTTCAAGGTTAATTCCGTCTAAAGGAATGCTTGCTGATTCTTTTTCTGTTGAACTGCTTTCCAGGCCTTCCATACCTGATAACATTGTCAATTGGAGAGTCTTTGATCATGATGAGCAGTTGATCGAATTTTTGACCATGAAGGACACTTTCAAAGATGCAGTCATCGGTGAAATGACCCATGATGAAGATCTATACAACTTTGCGGTAATTCATAAACCTTGTTCAATCCAAGAGTCTCTTGATCAGGTCAGTACCCTTGCTAGATCTGTTATTAAACTTGAGAAATTTTATCATTTGAAGGACAAATTTAAAGGTGTAAGGAACTGTAAAACCAACAGCTCCACTATGAAATCTGAAGTCATAAATTTAGGCACCGAACACAGTCCTCAATGTGTAAATCTGGGTAGTACATGTACTCCCCAAGAAAAAACATCCTTCATACGACTATTTAATGAGTTTAAAGACATTTTTTCTTGGGCGTATGATGATCTCAAGAAATTTTATCCAAACATAATGCAACATGTCATCCCCATGAAAGAACATGCTAAACCATTTTAGCAGAAATTGAGAAAAATGCACCCTAGCCTAGAACCGGCTGTTAGGAAAGAGCTTAACAAACTCCTAGCTGCTAGAATAATTTTTCCAATGTGGCATGTGCAGTGGGTAGCAAATCTCATCCCCGTCAGAAAGAAAAATGGTGATATTAGGTTGTGCATTGATTTCCGAAATCTAAACAAGGTTTCGGAAAAAGACAATTATCTAGTTCCGCCTATGGAAAAGATATTACAACAGGTCTATGCATTTGAAATGTTCTCACTTTTAGATGGCTTTTCGGGATACAATCAAGTACTAGTATCCAAAATAGATCAGTTGAAAACAACCTTTAGAACCCCTTGGGGAACTTATGCCTATAGGAAAATGTCGTTCGGCTTAATTAATGTGGAGCTACCTTTCAAAGGGCAATGGATATTGCGTTTATAGGCTTAATCGGCCAATTTGTTGTCATTTACCTTGATGATATAATGGTCTTTTCAAAAAATAGAGGTGATCACCCAACACATCTTAGGAGGGTTTTTGAACGTTGCAGGAAGTATGGAATCTCCCTGAATCCCAAGAAATCCATCTTTGCAGTTACTGAAGGTAAGTTATTGGGTTTTGTAGTTTCAAAACAAGGTATCAATATTGACCCTGAACGTACCCAGGCCATAGCACAGATTTCTATGCCTCACTCAAAGAAAACCATGCAGTCATTTCTAGGAAATATAAATTTTGTCTCCAGATTCATTCCTGGTTTCACTGAGATTGTCAGACCACTTCAGAAAATGATTAAGAAATATGCCAAGTTTAAATGGTCTCCTGAAGAAAAACAATCTTTTCACGATATATTGAAATCTATTACTGAAGCTCCTACCTTAATAAGCCCATATTTCTCTAGACCATTTATTTTGTATACGTTTTCTTCTGATTCTTCATATGCTGCTATTTTAACACAGAAAAATTAGGAAAACAATGAAGCTCCCATTGCTTTTACAAGTTCCAGTTTGAACGGGGCAGAGCTCAATTATACAGAAGTAGACAAAAAATCATTTGTTGCTTTTAAGTCAGTAAAACATTTTAGGCCTTATCTGTTGAAGTCACACACCAAGGTTATTGTGCCATATTCTGCAGTCAGAAATCTTTTGGTGCAAAAGGACCTAGGTGAAAAGTGGGCCCATTGGGTTACAACACTTCAGGAGTATGACCTAGAAATCAATCCTTTAAAGATTGTCAGAGGACAGGGACTTTGCAAGTTGGCAGTCGGGTATTCAGATGTCTCTGAATCTGATCTGCACTTTGTCGATGAACATTTTTTGTTCGAAAGGGAGGTTTTTCCAATCTCATCCCCCTCTGATTCTTGGTATTATGACATTAAATTTTTTCTGTTGCATGGAAATGCTCCTAAACATTTAGATTCCCGTAGCAAAAGGGATTTGAGATTAAAATCTGCACCTTATCAGCTGATTGATAATATTCTGTTCAAAAATAATTTTGAAGGAGTTCTCCTTTGTTGTTTAGAAAAGAATGAGGCTGATAATGTGTTGTCTCAATTACATGTAGGGCCAGCTGGGGGACATTTTGGCGGATAAACCACCGCACATAAAATACTCAAAGCCGAATATTACTGGCCTACTTTGTTTAAGGATGCATATGCCTTTGTTAGGAAATGTCAGTAGTATTCCTTTGTTAGGAAATGTCAGGAGTGTCAGAGAGCAGGCGGCAGACTTAAGAAAGCAGCGTTACCTCTCCAGCCTGTTATTATTGAAGTCCCATTTCAACAATGGGACTTGGACATTGTTGGTCCAATTACACGAGCTTCCTCACAGCAACACAAATATATTCGGACAGCCACCGATTACTTCACTAGATGGGTTGAAGCCATCCCTTTGTGAATGGTGAACTCAGAACAGGTGGTATTTTTCCTTGACTCCTTTATTGTCACCAGGTTTGGTGTTCCGGAATCTTTGATTTTTGACAATGCAACCTATTTTTCGTCTGTAAAGTTAACAGAATATGCATTGGAAAAGGGCATAAAGTTAAAATATTTAGCTAATTATTATCCTCAGGGTAACGGATTAGCTGAATCTTCCAATAAAAATTTAATCAAAATTCTAAAACGCACAGTGGTTAATCACCATAGAAATTGGCACAACGCTTTATCAAATGCCCTATGGGCTGACAGGGTGACTCCCAAGGCTGCCATAGGTAACTCTCCCTTTTTCTTGGTATACGGTAAAGAAGCTATTTTTCCTCCTCATCTATTTTTACCCTCTCTATAGCTCTCCCAGTCAGTACAAGAGACACCATGTTCTTCCATGGAACATCGAATCAATACCTTGCTTAAACTGGAAGAAGATAGAGAGTTGGCTAGAAAAAAGTTTGACCAACACCAAAAGACTGTGAAATGCTGGTTTGATCATAGAAAATCAGACAATAAGGATTTGGAAGTAGGTGACCTAGTTCTGAAATGGGACAAGGAGCACGAAGACAGAGGAAAACATACTAAATTCCAATGCCAGTGGCTGGGACCATTTATTATTACAGAAAAACTTGGTCCTAGCACGTTCAGGTTACAGATGCTGGAGGCGGACATCGAGAACCTTCCGATAAATGGTCATTTGATCAAGAAATATTTCTGCTGATCCCCTTCGAGGGATTATCCTGTACATACCTTGTGTGGTGTGCTTGGTTTGTGGAATTTATTAGTGTGTTTATTTTACTTGTTTGCTTTGAATATTTTCTCATACTCATTTGTTGTTTTATTTGCGTATTGTTGAGTCTGATCAATTTATCAAACTTCAAGCTGATGACTTTTCATCAAGTTCTGTGATTGATCTACAAATCGTGCATGAAGATCTTATTATCCTGAAAATTGTCATACCGTTTTACGTTTTGAAGAGTAAACAGGTTTTCATCTTTCTAGATTTTACCAGAAATTCTTAAATCATGTTAATATAAATCAATAATATGAGTCTCTGCAAATATTTTTCCAAAGGAATTAGGATGATATTTGTTGAGGTTATCTATTTAAGTCTTTTACGCCATCCCTTCTCGTAAAGAGAATTAGATTTGCGTCCCCATCTACTAAGATAATCTCACTGCAGATTAAATATAAGTACATTCTGGCCATGGTTGGATTTGAATATTTTCAAAATAATCTGAAGGACAGTGGGTCTCATAATGAGCCGGTCTGTTCAGGATCATAGGTTTGCATTCGGTAACATTGTCGTTTCTGGTCACCAAGCCTGGACAATGGCCCTTGGACAGAAAACTTTGAGGGATAAAAGGTCTCATTACGAGCCATTTTATTTACTGCGGTGTGGACTGGTGACTGACGTGGTTACTATCTGGTTACCAAGCCAGAATCATGGCCTTCAGAAGTATTTAAAAAAAAAAAGAGGGAAAAATGATGATAACAGTTCAGCCTAACCAGAATTGTATATCTATAACTGGCAGAAGGGATACTGGCATTCTTTGGGCTTTGAAGCAACCCTGTCGAGGCTATAGATGCCTTCTGATAGCAGGTTCATGCTTATGATATTGAGAATATATTATTTAAAACCAAGCCATTTACTATTTTACTTCGTTTGGGCTTATTTTTGTGAAAGACTAAATTTTTTTATCAAATAAATAATTAAAGGTGTAAATTTCTGGTAAATTTCTAGAGATGTGAAATTCATGAATCTATTTAAGATGCTAAAATACTAATGTCTGTATAATGGCATACATGAAGGATCTAATTTTTCCGATCGCATGGTTTCAGGTTAAGAAACAGAGATAACTGTTCCACCCAGTCAGTCGCCATCTATTGTGCCCTGACTCAACAGCCTTAAAAAAAAACATATTTCATCAAACAAAATCTTATTTTGTTTTGATGAAATGTTTGAATTTCTTATAGCAAATCTATAGAACCGACAGCTACTGAAATGGTGACATTCCATGAGCTACTGAATTAGTGAAATTCCATGTTTTTTTTTAAAACCTTTGTGACCTATGGTTAGTGGACAAAATCACTACATTGAAATCATTATTTGGATGAATTACCTTTCAGATCATGGGGTAAGTTTTGGTTTTTACGCCCCTTACCATAAGTCTTCATCTGAATATTAATCAATGGACAAGTATTATTGGTTAATTGTAACTTGGGCAAGGTCCTAGAACAACAAAGGTTAAATATGCTATGCAGGGGTGCCTTATCCTAAGTTCATCTTTTAAACCCCGAATCATAATTGCTCATAGTACAAATGTTTAATGTTGATTTTTATAATATGCTCCATATTATAAACATTTGATGTTGTATTTTATGGTTATGTCGCGTCATATGCTTGCCACCTTTGAAAGGTTTACATAATCATAGAGTAAGGTGTATGCATTAACGTCCAAGGTTCAATACTTATGCTCATTTTGACCTGTGTCATCACCTCCGAAAACGATCCACTTACTGAAAAATTGATCTGGTATCATTACACTTGTACTTAACTTTGTCAATCATATTCAATGGCCAGTACGTGCTCAGTGTCGTGGCTCCCTTCTCGTTCAACACCTGTAGCTTATGCTATGAGTGGTTGTATGTCAAGTACTTCGAATAAATAATGGTAACATGAGTTCATCTGGAGTCTTCGCCGTCACTTACCATTACTCGATTTCCTCTCTGCATGATAATTCTCCTTTTCCCATGCTGAGTTTACAGGGATGTAGTCTGTGTTCATTCATGTCACATTTTGTTTATCATAGAGTTGGGTTTCATTGCTTGTGTTTCCTGCTTGGCTTCCATCCTGAATGCTCGCTCTCCAACCTTCTGTCAGGTTGTATTCTATGGTGTATTTTATGTGTACTACTGCATGACTTCGCGCTTGCAGTCATGGCACCGATTGTTAGATTTGAACCCAGTGACGTGAAACTCCTTGATGAGAACCGTGATCTCTTGGCCAAGGTTGAAGCAGTTGGATGGTTTCCATTCATTCGCAAGTTCGTGGATTCAAACCCGTAGGTGACTAGGTTATTTGCCATGTCTTTGGTCGATGCCAGGGTTAGGGTGGCTGATCTCTAATTCAGGGTCGATGAACACTCAGTTGCTTTGGCCACGGGCTTGTCGTTGATGAGTGAATGATGGTTCAAATACAAGCAGATGGAGATCACCGAATGGAGACAAATGATGAAGAATCCCTACTAGGATGTGTCTTTTAGAACTGGTGTGTCATGGAAGTACTTCAAGAAAGAATGGAGGCCGGTCCTCGATGTTATTCATAGGTATGTGACCTGCGAAGGTCGTCTCTCCTCAGCTTACGTATATCGTCTCCAGTTAATGGCTGTGTTCCTCAGTTTTCCTATTAACTTGCCATATTATTTAGTTCAGAGTATGACAAAAAAGTCCTCGGCCATTAAGAAGGGGCCGAAGAACATTAGTCACAGCCTGTTTTATCACAGCCTGGTTAGGATGTTGATTGAAAGAGAGTTGTCTAAACAAAATCGGTCATGGGATGAGTTTCTTGAATCGAATGGCTTCTTGGCCTTCTATCATTGTCAATTTGATTGTCTTGAAGAATGTTTTAGGAATCAAGAGCCTTGTTGAACTTCGGTTTCACCTATACGCGAGCCTGTGTCAAACCCTGATGGCCGTGTAAGCCCAAGCATTCGCAATGATAGCATTCCCGTTCCTGCATGTAATCCCCATACTCCTATGCCTTCCAAGCGTAGGAAGAAAGCTTTAAATCTTTTCCTTGTGACACCGAAGTGCAATGAGGATACATACGAACCGAAGGGTAAAAAGCCGAATGTTAAGGTCAATGGTAGGTTTACAAGGAGTATGGTGACTAAGGTTAGTGCTGTTAAGTCGGCCGTGAGCAATAATGTTGACATTGAAACAGTTGTGCTAGATGATGAGGAAGAGAAACCTATTTCACCTGATTATGGTATTGATATTGATCATGAGCCTTTCGTAAACCCTGCAAATAGTATTCCTCATGTGTCTGATAAGAATCTTCAAGTAGACCTTGTGGTCGATTCCCCAATGAAGGGCAAGTCCGTTGAAGTTAATTTACCCGGGACCTATCAAATTGGTGAAGCTATTCACCCACTCATTGTCAGTTGTCTGCAAGATAAAATACACAGAATGGAAATAGAACTGACAGAGATGGTGACACATGATGATGTTAGCAAAGCTGAAAATTTGAGGCTGAAAGAGAAAGTTGATTCAGATGGTAAGTGTCTACTACATCTAAAGAAAATAAGAATAGGTTGATTCGCAGAGTAATGAAATTGCAAAATAATAATCAGAAGAATGAAGAAAAGATGCATGAGCTAAATGCTCAGGTCACTCTGATGCAATTCAAGGGTCATTCGCAGAACCCGGCAAATGGTGTAAATATTCAGGTGTTTAATGCCCCTGTTAAACTATAATGTTTTGGGCACTTTTTCTATCGTATATATGTTTATGAAGGTTTCAGGTTTGAAGTTATAATCAAGTGATAATCAATTTATTTTTGTTACAGGTATTGGTTTGAATTTATTCATAGATTATATAGTTTACTTTATTTTATTTTGCTCTTGTGTGTGTTTTAATTGTTTTTCTTTACTATGTAGCATTGTAGGTGATATTGTTGATGCGTTTCTCTTGGATTTTGGCAGTTGCTAATGTTTAGGATGATCCCTGGATAGTCGTGGATAGATCGATTGGCTACGCTGTTTCCTAGGTGTCACTACATCATTAGTGTCTTCGCCATTTATGATTTTGTGCTATAAATAGAATCTTTCCAATTTCAAAGACATTATAATGCATATAGAAAAATGACATGAGGCATTTGTAATATTTAATGAAATTGGTTAAGATTTCGATTTTATACTTTCCAGTTTTGTAGAACTGTCTTCATGTGAAATAATTTGTATTTAAAGAAGACATGTATTACTGGATAGGGGGTCGATAATTGGGAAAAGGACATGACAAGATCACTGTAATTATTTCCTGTGACTTGAGACAATTTTTTGTCAACAGCTACAGTACTTTTCGCTGGTGATATCTATATATATGTTTACAGTACTTATACTATGCAAATGTATTTAGGATATCGTTTGATCATGTTACTTTCTCTGCAGCATTTATGTTTTGTCATTATTTATTTGATGAATTTTGCAAATACATCATATTTAATCTGTCGACTTACGCTGGTTTTTATTTGCTTATATATGTCATTTAGTAAATTTGATATTGTCGTCAACCAATACATGTGACATGCTTGTTCACTGTGTGATCTTGTTTAAGTTCTGAATTTCTTCTGAATATTTTTTGGATTGTTAGCACAGTAGAATTATTGGCAATTTGATTCTAGGTTAATGTTTTCTACGCTCCTGATCAAGATAGGATATTTAGAATAGATTAATGATATTTTTCCTTTAGTTATTTTATTGAAAATCTATTGAATTAGATCTTTACTTTTATACCACTACTAGGTCATTTTCTGATCTTATGAATAATGTACATGTGTTTATATTGTATCTCTGTAATTCATTGAGTCTGTTAATATTCGATTAACTTTTATTCTTGTATTATAAATTAATTGATTGAGTAGATCAATTTTGACTGATTAATTTCGTAATATACTAATTAATTTGACTAGTCTTATTTGTATATTCATAGGGATATTGTAGATCTAATCGATAAACAATAGCTTTAGTTTTCTCCTCTCCTGTAGCTAGGAACAACTTAAGGAAGGAAACGGGGCCTCAATCCCATTAGGGATAGCTACCTAACGACTGAGAGCATCTCTAAAACTCTCGGATCGGGTTGTCTCTTGGTTGACACTCATGCCAATTCGGCCCGTCAACAGGATCTTGGCTTGCTGTTTGTGCAGCCAGGATCTTGGCTTGCTGTTTATGTAGCCAATAAAATATGCATTGATATTGTAGAATATTAAATTTTATAACAGCGAAAGGAAATCTAATGCATGCGATCTACAAGTTTTCTTTAAATTTTCATGCAAAAAGACGATTTCCCTAAAGCTAGATCTAGAATGCTTATGATACTTTTTTAAGTGCAAGATCTAGACTATGAGCTATGAAATATTATATCTATGTATATTTTACTTCGATGAAACAGATCCAAATGAAATCGAAGCTATGAACTGAACAAAGCAACCGGGTAAAGTGTTGATTTTTTATAGAAATGAGAAGAAGAAGAGAGAAGGTCAGATCATTGCTTGAATGGAGCAAGCTGAAAGGAGGCCCTTTTGTGGAGTGCTGAGGGACAGAGTCTTGAGCTTATTGGATAGGAATGGCATCAATCTCGATCCACACCTTCATCCAATTGGGAACCTGCAACTAAATAACACAATCCTACACACACCTCGTGAGATCTGGATATAGATGTATAAAGCAACAAAAATGAAAGATTATGGAAAAATAACCTTATTTAAGCATATAACTGAAATTTTTTAGCATACATCATATGGATAAACAAGATCAAGCAATCTAGCTTTCCTATTTTATACCCTTACTAGATTCAGTCGAATCCTTGAAGCCAGAACACAGAAGCAGCACCGAATTTGGCAAGAAATTGCAGCTACCACATCAGCAGCATAACACTGACAATCCACTCATACACATGCACTACACAGTATAGCCTCCAAAGCTTCTTTATTCACAAATGATGATCAAATATAGAGTTATAATGGAAATCCCTTCAGTATAGCTCTAACTATCTTGGAAGAGGGAGCCTCAAGCAGGATAAATACAAATTATAGGCCATCCAGCACATGGGGGGCGCAATTCCTCATGGAATCAAGTGAAATCAACTGACGGAGAGTTCATCAATGCAGAACTGAAGCTGAACTGAGCCTACTTGTAAACTGGAGGCTTGATTGAGCTAACACATCAACCCATACACCGACACATTGGCCCACAGAGCATCCAGGAGAGTCCACACGTGTGGAGGAGAGAGAGAGGGCATAATTCCCCATGAAGACAGCTGTAGATCAACTCTGGATCTGATTTGATCACCTCCTTCAGTCAAGGATTTGTCATATCCAGTCAATCTGCTCCAGATCTGATTGATTTCAATCAAATCGGCTGAGAATCCATTGATTTATGATTTTGGATTTACTCCATTATTCATCAATTTATTAATTAAAATAATCAATAATTGATTTTTGGGGCTTTCTGACCTGAGTGATGGAAGATCACTCAAAATTTAGGAAATAGTGGGTCCATGAGTTTACATGGTGCTTTTAGCTTGAAAATGAGCACCTACATGACTGCAACCAATTATTTGGCCCACTTTTATTACAAAATGAATTTTTCCAATTAAACTATTAAAAAATAGCCTAAATTTTGGAAAATTTAAATTTTAATAAAAAAACACCGAAAAAACTAAAAAATTGAAAAATTGAAAAACACCTAGGGGGACTTAGACATGTTAATATGACTCAAAAATGATGTCTAGCATGTTTATACATTGACACATAGACTCTAATAACCTCAATATGCCTAAATTCCAAGCCGAACACCCCAACTTTGGAGGTGTGGAGTGAAAAACTCAGAAATTATCAGTCGTTTGTTCAACAACCAATAATAACCAAGGGAAAAAACACCCTAGGCTGATCGGATTGACAAATAAAGTCTAAGAGACCGAGTCTTTTATAGACACTATCATTTTAGAACATTTATTACAATTCCCCCATGGGGTATGAACATGTGATATGATACAACAAGCACTTCCCAGAAGTACTTCCAAAGGTCTTTTGAAGTCCGAACAAGTTAACCCTCTCCAGTTCACCAGGCTCACTTCATAAAAAACCACTAAGTACAACTTAGGTGGTAACAGGTCCTCTTCAAAATTCTAACCCATACACATGGATTCACCCACTCCTAGACAGAATAAGGGACCACACGGTCCCAGACCTAGATGGAATAAGGGACCACATGGTCCCACACCTGGATGCGAAATAAAACAACCAAGGAGATGTGGGACACACTAAAGAGTCTATATGAGAACAAAAATGAGAATAGGAATATGGTATTCAAATAGAAGTTCCATAGCATGAGGATGGCCAAGGAATACATAGCCTCTTATCTCACCCGTCTCAGGTAGGTGAAATATGAGCTGAGTGTTTTGGGAGAGATCATTGCATACCTTGAGTTGGTTTTTATAGCCATGAAGATATTCACCAAAGAATGGGATGTGTTCATGAAATGTGTGGTGGGTTGGGAAAGCTTTCAATGTTGTGAATTATTATGGGATGACTTTATACAGGAGGATATTTGAGAGAGGTCTCAGGAGAAGACAAGTATTGGTGCTTATGACAAGGATGTGGCCCTTTTAGTAAAGGGAAAGAAGAAGAAGTGTTCAAATAGTGGAGAAATGTTAGATATGGACATGAGAAAGGTGATATGCTTTTCATGTAAGAAATATGGCCACTATGCAATCCATTTCCCAAATAACAAGAATAACAAAGAAGGATGAGACTGTGGTAGTAGTGTTAGTTGAAGTGGAGTAAACCAAAAAATTTGATGAGTTTTAATTGGTGAGTAGTGTCTTGAGTAGTATTGTTGCTAAGATTCTAGAAACTAGTGCATGGTATGTGGAAAGTTGACCAACCGCCACATGATAGGAATCAGAGCTATGTTCCTCCACTTAATGGATATCCCATGAGGGATGCATACATAGGATGGGTTTGATATCATGCATGATGTAGAAGGGGTTTAATGGGTCAAATTATAGCTTGAGTTAGGGGGGCATATGAAGGTGGATAAAGTGTTGTTAGTAATAGATCTTAGGAATAATTTTCTCTCCATGTCAGCTCTAGAGGACAATGGACATGTGGTCCTATATTACAATGGATGTGTTATTATTTATTCAATGGGGTAAATCTTGGATGCAACATGAGTGTTGGACATTAGATATGGGAGGATGTACAAGGTGTTGGGGCATTATATAGATGGGGATTCTAGATGGATATCGATATTAGTTGTAGTGTCATAGTCTCCTAGGAGAGAAATCTACTCTAACTTACTGAGGAGACCAAGCTGGTATGAAATAACATCGGAGGATGAGCAGGAGGTGAGGTGAAATCTTAGCTCAGAGGTTTTTAGCACATTTCTTCAGCATAGGGTGTAGGGTACATAGCAAGACAGTTTCTTAGTTTAGAGAGAGCTGCTACATCGAACAATGTTATGGGCTTGGAGACAAATATCGGTGTGGTAGACGTTCCAACAATACCTCCCTCACTAAGAGGTGTTGGTTGTGGAGCCTAATCTTCCAGATCCAAAGATATTATTCAGTTGTGATTTTAACCTAGGAGTATTGTACACGTGTTCCCCTTGCCTTGGGGTTCTGGGGCTGTTCCCCCAAAAAAAAATTTGGGATGTGTGTTGGACAATAGTATTGCAAACCCATGGTATTGGATTAACCCTAGAATTTTCCCATTGTATTTCCCCTATAAAAGAAAGCATTGTAAATCGGCTGGGTATGGTATTGTATTGTATTGGAAGACAGACTATGAGAGTGTGAAGAGGAAGTGCAGCAGTTTTGATGCAGGGTGTATCCCTTCATCTTTCTGGACTATAATAAAAGGACTGGAAAATTTCTTTGTGGACATAGCCCATCATTTGGGTGAACCACATTATATTTGTGTCTCTCTGTATTGTTTTAATGTGTTTTGCATCTTGTTTATTGATTTAACTGTATATCTGTTATTGCTCTGTGGTCCTATTTTCTAACAATTGGTATCAGATCCAAAAGGTCTATTTGGTTGGTAAACTCGCAGGAGAGAAGGGTTCCTGGTTCGAGTGGGAGCAATGGCAAAAGAAGGAAAGTTTAGGGTCGAGAAATTTAATGGCCAAAACTATCAGTTATGGAAGATGCAAATGGAGGACTATTTGTACTAGAAGGATCTGTACCTGCTGTTGGGTGGAAAAGCAAAATAGCCAGTGGCTATGAAGGATGAAGAATGGGAGGTTCTGGACAGAAAGGCACTAAGAACAATATGGATGTGCCTGGATTTGTCGGCGGCCTTAAATATTTTGAAAGAAAAAAAAATAGAGGGTGTGATGAGTGCATTGATTAAGCTCTACGAAAAACCCTCAGCTTCTAACAAGGTATTTTTAATGAAGCGTTTATTCGATATGAAGATGTCGAAAGGTGGATCTATTGCTGACCATTTAAATGAGTTTAATACACTTACCAGTTAGTTAAGTTCTGTAAAAGTGAACTTTGATGATGAGGTTAGGGCTCTTCTAATCTTCTGCTCATTACCAGAAAGATGGAATAGCTTGGTCATGGCTGTAAGTAACTCTATCCCTAGTTCAAACACTCTTAAGTTTGATGATGTTGTTGGTCTTATTCTTAGCGAGGAAATGCGAAGAAAAAGCACAGGTGAGACATCAAGTAATGCGTTGACCATGGAGAGCATAGGGAGACAAAACAAGAGAGGAAGGAGCCCAGGACATCATGACAAGTCTAAAAAGAGAATATCAAAGTCCAAATTCGGAAAAATAGAGTGATGGAACTATGGTAAGAAAGGACACCTAAAGAAAGACTGCAGAGCACCAAAGAAGAAAGGTGAGAGGAAGCAAGAGATTACCCAGGAAGCTAATGTAGCAGGTGATGTGTTACAAGATGCTTTGATTCTTGCATTAGATAATACTAGTGATCAGTGGGTAATAGATTCAGGGGCTTCATGTCATGCTAAACCCCATAGAAAATTCTTTTATGATTATGTTCAAGGTGATTTTGGGCATGTGTTATTGGGGGATGATGAACCATGTAAAATTGTTGGAAAGGGTAAGGTACAGATTAAGATAAATAATGGAAATGACTAGTTTCTAAAGGATGTAAGGCACATTCCTGCTATGAAAAGAAATCTTATCTCAACAGGGAAGTTGGGAGATGGCGGCTGTTTGTCTACGTTTGGAGAAATGTGGTGGAAGATCACTAAAGGATCAATGGTAATTGCAAAAGGAGATAGGGTAGGTACATTATATTTATGTCCTCATAATACTGATTATTCTATTTCTGTAGCTTCCACAGAAATAGGTGCAGTGTTGTGGCATCATAGGCTTGGCCACATGAGTGAGAAGGGGATGCAGATTCTCCACTCAAGGAAACTACTTCCAGATCTGAAGCAGGTAAGTTTGGAATTTTGTGAGAACTGTGTTTATGGAAAACAAAAGAGAGTTATATTTCTCAGGGTTGGGAAACAAAGACTGAACTTGTTAGATCTTGTCCATACAAATGTATGGGGACCAGCTCAGGTACAATCTCTTGGTGGCTCTTGTTATTATGTTACTTTTATTGATGATGCAACTAGAAAAACTTGGGTTTATTGGATTAGACAGAAATCTGATGTGTTTGATACTTTTAAGAAGTGGAAAGCTTTGGCTGAGAATGAGATAGGAAAAAAATTGAAATGTCTTAGATCTGATAATGGAGGCGAGTACTGCAACAAGGAGTTTGACAGTTACTGTTCACACAATGGGATTCATAGAGAGAAGATAGTCCCTAGAACACCCCAAGAAAATGGTGTGTCAGAAAGGATGAACAAAATGATCATGGAGCGTGCAAGGTGTATGAGATTGCATGCAGGGTTTCCCTTACAGTTTTGGGCTGATGTTGTAAACACTATTGTTTATTTAATAAACAGAGGGCCTTCAAGCGCTTTGGATGGTGGCATTCCAGATGAGGCATGGACAGTTAAATAGGTAAAATAATCATTTCTGAGAACTTTTGGTTGTGAAGCATTTGTCCATATTGATAAAGATGATAGAACAAAGCTTGAGGCTAAATCCAAGAAATGTACCTTTATTGGATACGGGGTTGATGATTTTGGTTATCGCTTATGGGATCCTAAAAATCGCAAAATCATTAGGAGTAGAGATGTAGTATTCAATGAAAAGGTCATGTACAAAGATTAGTTGCAGGGAAAGAAAGACGAAAAGGAAAACACAGAGTACATAGTGCTTGATGAAATCAAAGAAAATGAAGTTCCAAAAGCACCAGAAAATCAAGAGCAGCAGTAGGTACCTGAAATCCTGCAACTATAAGAAAGTCTACCAGGTTAAGTATACCCCCTGAATGATTCTCTCCTTCACTGTATTATATATTGATGACTGATTCTGGTGAACCAGAATGTTTTGAAGAAGCAATGCAGGTAGAAACTAGAAAGAAATATGAGAAAGTCATGGATGAGGAGATGGACTCATTGGTAAGAAACCAGACTTGGGATCTGGTTAAGTTGCCTACAAAAAAAAGGGTATTGCAGAATAAATGGGTTTACAGGTTGAAGGAAGAAGATGGAGGAAAGAAGCGGTACAAGGCTAGACTTGTTGTAAAGGGGTTTGCAAAAAAGAAAGGCATAGAATTTGATGAAATATTTTCTCCTGTTGTTAAAATGACTTCAATTAGAACTATTTTAAGTCTAGTGGTGGCAGAAGATTTGCATCTTGAACAATTAGATGTAAAAACAACCTTTCTCCATGGGGATTTGGAGGAACATATTTATATGCAGTAGCCACAAGGGTATGATGTCAAAGGGAAGGATAATTTGGTTTGCAGGGTGAAGAAGAGCTTGTATGGCCTAAAGCAAGCTCCAAGGTAGTGGTATTTAAAATTTGATAAGTTTATGATAGAACAAGGTTATGATAGATGTCATTCTGACCACTGTGTTTATTTCAAGAGGCTAGATAACGGAATATATATTATCTTGTTATTGTATGTGGATGACATGCTTGTTGCAGTGTCTAACATGTAGGATATAAATGTGCTCAAAAGAAAACTAGCTAAATCCTTTGCGATGAAGGATTTGGGTGCTGCAAAGCAAATCCTTGGTATGAGAATAACAAGAGACAGGAAAAATCGCAAATTGACATTGTCTCAAGGTGAGTACATAGAAAAGTTGTTGTAGAGGTTTAGAATGTAGAATGCAAAACCAGTCAGCACACCTTTGGCAATCCATTTCAAAATAAGCAATCATATGTGTCCAGAGACATAGGAAGAGATAGATTACATGTCCAAGATTCCCTATTCATTAGCAGTTGGGAGCTTGATGTATGCCATGGTGTGCACAAGACTAGATATTGCACATACAGTGGGAGTTGTGAGCAGGTATATGAATAATCTAGGTAAAGAGCATTGGAAAGCAGTACAGTGGATTCTTAGGTATATGAGAGGTACCACTTCTCATGCATTATGCTTTGGAGGTTCAGACACTATTCTACAGGGATATGTTGATGTAGATATGGCTGGTGATAAAGACAGTAGGAGGAGCACCACAGGGTATGTGTTCACTGTAGGTGGAACAATAGTAAGTTGCATTTCAAAACTACAACAGGTTGTTGCACTTTCAACAGTGGAAGCAGAGTATATTGCTGCTACAGTGGCTAGTAAGGAGATGATTTGGTTGCAGAGGTTCATGGAAGAATTGGGTAAGAAACAGGAGAATAGTAGGCTGTACAGTGATAGCCAGAGTTCCATTCATCTTGCAAATAACTCAGCCTTTCATTCGAGGACTAAACATATACAACTCAAGTACCACTTCATAAGATCTGTTCTAGATGAAGAACTGTTAAAACGGGAAAAGATTCACGCTAGCCAGAATCCTACAGACATGTTGACAAAGGGAATAACCAAAGAGAAACTGAGTTCCTGCTCATTTTCTATTGGCATTAAAACTTGAAGGTGAAAAGAATAAATTTTCCAAGTCCAAGGTCCAGAACATAGTCCAGCAAGTGCAGTAGCGGTGGAGTTGCTGTAATTAGTCTCCAAGTGGGAGCTTGTTGGTTTTGGAGCCTAATATTCCAGATCCAGAGATATTATTCAGTTGTGATTGTAACCCAGGAGTACCGTACACTCATTCCCCCTACCTTGGGGTTGGGGGCAGCGCCCTGGAAAGGGGGGTTCGGGGGAAGCGCCCCCGAGAAAATAGGGGTTCAGGGGTGAAGCCCATGAAATTTTTTTTGGGATGTGTGTTGGCCAACAGTATTGCAGACCCATGTTAGTTGGTTAACCCTAGAATTTTCCCATTGTATTTCCCCTATAAAATAAATCATTGTAAATCGACTGGGTATGGTATTGTATTGTATTGGAAGAGAGACTGTGAGAGCATGAAGAGGAAGTGCAGCGGTTTTGCTGCAGGGTGTATCCCTTCCTATTTTTGGACTGTAATAAAAGGACTGACAAATTTCTTTGTGGACGTAGCCCATCATTTCGGTGAACCACATTATATCTGTGTCTCTCTGTAATGTTTTAATGTGTTTTGCATCTTTTTTATTGATTTAACTGTATATCTGTTATTGCTCTGCGGTCCTATTTTCTAACAAGAGGGAGTGTTATATTTTGTAACTTGAAGGTACTTATACACTTATTACACCAAGATGTAGTGGTCCGACATGCATGCCTTACTTAAGTGTCATAAAGTGACTTTATAAAGTTAAGAAGAGTTGTACTTTATAAAGTCTAGTCGTAGTTTTTCATTTAATTATAGAAAATGGATTTTCATAGAGAAATGTGATTTTATATAGTTACATGAATTAAAGTGAATTTATTCGTGTTATATGGAGATTAAATCACAACCATTAGTTTTTGTGGGACAATATTTGACCTTGACCATTGAGTATGAAGGGTTAGGTAATTTGTCATTAATGAGTGATAAAAGCACATGCTTGAGGGAGATAAGGGTATACGTTTCAAGAGAGAACGAGAGATAGATTGATTTAAGGAATATTGGAGTGCAATATCAAGTGACCTATTTAGCTTCTAGTAAACTATTGAAATTGATAGAATACCTATTGAACTATAAGTGAGGACTATGCTTTAATCTTGTCTTCTCCAATATGTAATGCAAATATAAAGAAAGTGGTACTCAATATGAGTTACCTACTGTGGTATGCATGACTGCTACAAGATATCCTACTTCCTCTATTTTTATATAATACCCGCTCACTTATTGCTACCTAACTATGGAACAATAAAATAGAATCATCTTAATAGAACCTCTTCTCTTCCTAATGGCTCAAAATTTAACATAGTGCAATAACCATCTAGGGTTAGTTTTAAGATTTGTACATGCCTCAAATCTTGATTAGGGTTGGCGTTTAGAAGCCTATAAATTGGTATCTGAATTTTACACGTGACTATATCCACATGTGTGGGGAATTAGGGATGACATGGAATCCACCTGGTACTATGGTGGTTAGCTAGATAGGTCATCTTGCAAGAGGCATAAATTCCTCATATAGACTCCAATTGAGGTGATTCTTGCAACGTTGGAAAGGTATCAAGGTGTAGAACAACGTAAATGAGATGATATATATTTGAACCCAAAAAATATCATTTTTTCACTCAAATAAGTCTTCAATGGTTTTAGACCCTAAATAGGCAAAGTAAGGCCTACCCCTAAAATGGGCCCTACAAGCCAATTCATCAAATTCTCCACCTAGAAAGAACCGAAATTGATGAAAAATTGTGTTTTGATCCATTTCAAATAGTATCTCCCCATTTTTGTTGGATTTTAGTTCCAAAAATATATTACTAAATAAGGTGAGGACAATTTTCCTCTACCTCCTCCATGAAGTACCATATATCTTTGCTTGGAGGCTTTCCTTTAAAACAAATGTGACAAAGATCATGTTTCCCATGTATAGTAGCTTTGGAATTCTTATTAAAAAAAATGTATCTACCAACTTTGTTTAAGAATAAGGTGGTAATCCCTCTATGGTAGGTAGGACCTACTCCTCCGGGCCTTATATAAAATGAAAGGATCATAGAGTTTTAAATGTTACACATTCACTATTGAGAAAATGCAACTGTATAGTGGTAGAATGAGTCTATAGGAGTTATTTCCCACATTCTCTAATACATTAAAAAATAAGTACATTAGAGCCTTGATCTCTTTTCAAGGACCTTGTAGTATTTACTTGTTCAACTATAAACAAAATCTCTCCCCAACTTTTAATTATTTATCAACATTGTTTTGGTTAGGTCATTTAATTTTCTTGTGACCTATTGAATGGATCATGCACTTATAAATGGATTTTACTGATCTTATTAATGAATTTTTCAAGTCCTAATTCTTCAACTATGTTGTCTTCCCCCACTTCACCTTTTTTTCGATATGAAACATCTAAAGGTGAAGATGAAATATATACAAAACAAGTTTTAAAAGGGAATTACCAATAGAAGTCAGGACTGATCTATTATAAGAGTGCTAAATATGGATAATATTTTCATCACGTTAGTGCTAGAAATTGTTCCTAGACTACCACAATAACAAGATAACACAATCTCAAACAAAAATAAAATAGAAATGTTTTTTTAGGGTTTTGGTTTATAGTTTTGGTTTAAAACTTCATCAACAAGGAGGAAAAACAACAACAAGATAATACATTACTAAATTATGCACAATTAGATAAACTGGGGATCAAACACATTTCAATAAACCATAAACATTACACGTGAAACACTAGTTTCACCTACAGGCTACAAGCATTTACATGAATAAAACCTTTAAACAAGAAATGAAATTATAGACTGAGTAATGGGAACCTGATTAGAAATGAAACAACATAATAGGTAAAAAGGATTATCATTTTACGTATAAACAAAAACTAGTCATCCACTTACATAAGAGTTGTGAGTGCTAACTTGAGATATCACAGCACAAAAAAGGCCTCTCCTTGTGTGAAAATTTGAACCCCCTTAACCTATGATTTCTTTCTTTTATCTTTGTTTCATCCCGAAACAGTTACATAACTAACTATTGAATTTAGGTTAAGATTCAAAACTATTACTAAGATGATTGTCTTTTCGAAATAAACAATGTACTATTACAAAAGTTAACTACATGACACTTGTCAGTAGTAATCCTTATAGGTTCTTAGCTGCTTCAGCTTGCAATGATATCCCTTCCAAAGCTTGTGATTTCCTCTTGGTTCTTTGTTATTCTGCTTCCAAGTCTTCAACCTTCTTCGATAGTCTTCCATTTTGCTGGGTTAAATTTTGGATTGTTTGATTCAATTCCTTAAATTGATTTTGAGTCTTCTTATTTCTTCTTAGAGCCTCCTTCGAAACATAAATTAACTCCTGATAATGAGTATTTATGTCTTTTAAGTCCTGCCTTAACCTTTTGTTAGTCATGACCTTCATTTGTTCTACTCAGAAAACTAATTTGATACTTGCATTGTTTCAATGTTTTCTGTAGATTCTCAACTTCAAAATCTATGCATAGTCCCTCTTATATTGTAGAGGTCTTGTCTGATAACCATGTAATGTTAATTTTTCTAAAAATAAAGTCATCATCTTCATCTTCTTTATATGCTTCCTCTACAGGATCTTCTAGAGGGCTATCTTTTTCAATACTGCAAACCTTTGGTTTCTTTGCATCCTTGTCTTTGTTTAGTGATGATTTTAGAGTTACTAAATGTTCCTTCCTACTCCGAACCAGATTAGAATCTAGGCCTTCTTTCTCCTCAAAGTCTTCCTGAGATGATGAGTCTTCAATTAAAGTCACTTTTTCTTTAGCAAATTTCATATTTAAAATCTTTTTCATGCCGAGCCTTAACTTGTTTTTTGTTCTTGTTTAAGGTCTCCATCTTGTTTCTGCTCCTCCTACCATTACTAATGATTTTCCTTGATACTTAACAGCTAAGAGTTGTACCATTTCACATTTTAATCCTCCTGTAGATGACTCTTCATTATACTTTTCACCTGAACTCTGTGGGTTATCAGCTTTCAAATTATCTGTAACAGGAAACTCCAGTATACTTTCTTGTACATCTATGATATTTTGATTTTGTTGTAAAGAACACTTACCCTCTTCCTACTTTGTATCAAATCTATGAATTTCTTCTATATTCTCTGAAAATTTCTCCTAATTCTCATTAATTGTTCCTCTACTCTCTTCATACATAGAGTCTTCGAATTTCTCGATTGAATCTTCTTCTTGAATACTATATTTCACCAGCTCTTCAACTATTTCTCTTTTTAATCTCTTTGCAAGGAAATGTTGTTTGTTCATTTGTCTCTTCTTGGGTTGACCTTCTTGTTGAGTTTGAATACCTGACCAAAACACAAAGTGTTCCCTTTTTTTGAAGAACTATATCAACAATCAATTTTATAAGTCCATGATGAAAGATAGACTGTTGAGTGTGATCTTTATGCCCTTTTACTCTATCTAACATTTTTTGTAGGCTATTCAGAAAGAAAAAGGGTAAATTCATTTTTTACTCTTGATTTAGATGTTGGAGAAATATAATGTGATATTTGAAAACTAACGAAAATCTACCTTCACAGGTAATGTAACCCTGCAGAATTCTGATAACCTATCTCCATTCAGGATTGAACTTATGTAACTAAATGCCCTTGCCCCAGTCTAAGCTTCCAACCACCGGTAAAAAGAAATATTTTGAGTTGAAAGTAAAAGGTATCTTCTAAAACCAAAATTCTCCTTCACCTTCTATACATGTGGCTTCTTCAATTAACTCTCTGGTGAGTTCAAATTTAAGGGTTTCAAATGAAACAGTATTCTTATCAACACATTGTGCAAATATGTATGACAATTCTAAGCCGAAACCATTAATTCTATGGAAAAACTCAAACCAACCAGCCCTTTGAAACATCAACGCACACTCAGGAAACTCTTTTGCCCAAATGGTATCCATGGTCTCAATTCTATTCGTTTTACCACTCTTTTTCATTTCTACTATGAAAACCTAACCTATGAATTTCTTTCTAAAAGAGTTGAGAAATATTTTTGAAAATGCTTCACTATAGCAATAAAACTGATAGCTAAGTAAAATCGGGACAACAAATTCATTTTTTTTTTAAATTTCCCATACAAACTAACCCTTTGTCAATGAAAATCATGATTGAGTTAATAATTTCTCTGTCTGGTTACACACCTGTCACAATGATGATCTCAACTGCTGAACATGCGCTCTCATGTTTTTATGTGTGTCCACCAGACCTCCATAGTTCTCTCTTCAACAACCACGACTACCCCTAATTCCTTCAATAATTTTTGTCAAATTAATAAATGACATGTGAGCACACGATCTTCAAAAATCCTGGAAACTACTCATTCAACTGTCACTATCATTAATGGGTTATGAACCCACGTAATCTTATATGTTTAAAGGATTCCATTGATTCAACTTACCTATGGCCACGACTCTCCTTCACACCCCTTTATTCCTTTCATAAACTTGTCACAATAGTTACTGAGCTCTATACACGTATCACTCCTCCTTACAGGTGTAAAACGAGTCCTTTTGATTTTGATTACTCAGCAGCACCAATATTTGCCATGGTTTCACAAAACGAGATTCTTGTAGCACTACCATTCTTTAACCTTCGCTCCTGTACTACAGAATCCTCTTTTGCATAATTTTAACCAATGCTTTAAGAAAAGGGTTAGTAATAAAGCATCATACTTGAAATAGACTTTTATTATAAGCTTTTGAAAGTTTAAAGATGTACATATTCACTAATAAGCCCAAAATACAAAACCTTAAGACCAAAGATAATAAAATCGTCCAGCCATTAAAAGTATTAAATCCAACAAAAACTATTGATTGTCAAAAAATTATTAAAACCAACAAAAAATGTAAAATCACAATAAACTAAAAGTTGAAAATTAGGACAAAAAGATTAGATAAACTAAGAACAAAATCTGGTCCTAACATCAGCTCTTGCTGTGGGGTGAAGTCCTCCTTGTGAGGCTTCAAGAACTTGTAGACCGGTGCCTCGTGCTATCTAATTGATCTTATTTCCTACTTCGCAAAAATTCCATTGGGTTATGGAGTCTTTATTCAATCTCTGTCACACCGGTATATACAATGAAAGACAAGTCTTTTACCTTCATTAGTTGTAAAAGTGCTTGAGGAATTTTCCATTCACCGGACTAGACAATTCCTCACCTTCCAAGTTTTGCAATATGAAGGTATTTTTCTCCAATAGCTTCGAAATTATGAAAGGACCAAACCATAGATTGTCAAATTTACCATGCTTACCTTTTTTTTCCTTTCGATCATCCCACCTTAAAACCATGTCTCCACAAGAAAATATATTCTCCTTAATCTTCCTGTCAAACATTTCTTTGATTTCCTTTTTGTACATTTAAGTCTTTTCTTTTACAGCTTCACGTGCTTGTTGTAATTCAATAAGTGAAAAAATTATCCTTTGAATATCATTAGGTTCCTCCAAACTATCTTGAAATATTTTCATTATTGGAAGACCTAGCTGAACTGGAAATACAACATCAGTGCCATATAATAACTGAAATGGAGAGGAACCAATTTCCTTCTTAGTAGTTATCCTATCTGCCCAAAGTGCATATTTTAGAATTAAATCCCATGACTTCTTATTCTAACTTAACATCTTTCTTATGCTTTGAATAATGTTTTTATTTGTTGATTCAGCTAACCCATTTCCCCGAGGGTAATAAGGTGTAGAATGTTTCAGAGCAAGTCCATTTTGTTCACAGAATGTAACCATAGCCTTAGACTTAAATGCTTTATCATTATCAGTCAACAATATTTTAGGGCATCCAAACCTACTCAGGATATTCTCTTGAATAAAATTAATTATAACCTTTTCAGTTGCATTCCTAGTAGGAATGGCTTCTACCCATTTGGTGAAACAATCTGTGGCTATAAGAATCCATTTGTGTTTTCCGGATGAAGCAGGGTTTGTTTTTCCTATAAAGTATAAACCCCACTACTGGAAAGGAGCATTAACTACAATGGGATTTAATGGTAAAGAAACAAGTTTTTGTTTACCAGCAAAGACATGGAACACAAGCTCTTACGTGTTGATATACATCAGAAATCAGAGAAGGCCAATAGTACCAAGATATCAATATTTTCTAAGTAGTATCCTTCAAGTATTTATGTCCCCCATAAACACCCTCACGTGACTTTGAAATAACTTCTTCAATTTCTGACTTGTCTAAACATTTGAGCAATACCCCTCCTGGATCCTTCCAAAGCAATTGTTGATCTATTAAACAGTATTTAGTGGCCTTCAACTTCAGTAATCTAAATGATTTTTTGTCTAAATACTCAAGACACTGTAAATATAATAAGAAATAAACTGTGTTAGCATACCAAACTGAGTCTGCATACCTGTCCATAATCTACTCTTTGTTCTGCCCTACTCACAATTCCTCTGGTACTAATTGTTCTGGCATCAAATGGAGGCCAAGAGCTTCACAATTTTATTATGCTAACAATTTATCAAAACCTTGTCCCTTCACTAGCTTAGTAGGCTTGATATCCACATCATACTCCATAATATTTGCAATCCACTTCCCCTTCTTTCCTTCAGAATCTGGCTGAGTCAAAATGTCTTTTATAGCAGCATTAGGAACGTAAGCAATGATCTTTGAATGTGAAATATAAATTCTGAAAAATTTCAATACTTTTACCAATGAATATGCTTGATTTTTGAAAGTACTATACTTCATTTCTCAATCCATGAGAGTCTTACTAAAGAAAGCAATTGGCTGCTCCAACCCTTCTGCATTTTTCTGTAGTAAAACAACAGCTATTGTATCCTATGATGCAAAAGAAAAAGTCAGAAAATATTTCAAAAAATCAGGGCTCACCAACACTGGAGCTTCTGTAAGGGCCTTATTTATCTTCTCAAATGAATTATTATCCTCTGCTGTCTATTTCACTTCTTGATCTTTCTTCAACATAGTTGTTATCTGCTTTATAGTTTCGGCAAAATTAGGAATAAACCATCTCAGAAAATTAATCTTACCAATAAATGACTGAACATCCTTCTTACTTCTAGGTAAATTGATTTTTAAAATGGATTTAACTCTCTCATGGTCATTTCTTATTCCATCTTCTGAAACAAAATGTCCCAAGTGTTTTCCCTCCTAAACAACAAAGTGTGACTTCTTTGGATTTAGTGACAATCCATATTTCCTACATTTCACAAAGTTTTGTTTGAGGTGCTTTATATGTTCTTCATCAGACTGTAAAAATACTGTTATGTCAGCCAAATAAATCACAACAAACTTTTCTTTATCCTCAACAAAGGCAATATGCATTGCTCTTTGAAATGTCGCACCAGCATTCATTAGATCAAATGGCATTTTGCCATACATGAAAGCACCCCAAGTAGTGGTAAAAGATGTCTTCTCCCTATCATATGGATGCATAGCAATCTGATTATACCCAGAAAATCCATCCACCATTGACATTCTCTGAGCTCCCATTACTTGCTGCAAAACCTCCTCAATCTTAGGTAATGGGTAATTGTCTTTTAGTGAAGCTTTGTTTAAACTACGAAAATCCACACATAATATTATCTCCCCATTCTTTTTCCTGACCGGAACTTGGTTAGCCACCCATGATGAGTATCTGAGTGGAACAATGATTTTGCATCCAATAATTTTTTAACTTCCTTCTTTATGATACAGAATAAAGTAGGGATTAATCTTCTCAACTTTTGTTTGAATGCCTAGGTCCTTTGCAACATTTAAACCCAATAACAATGCATCATACTCTGTTGTATTGTTTGTGGTTACAAACTCCAATTTATACATCAAACGTATCATCTCACCACCAGGGGAAACCAAAAAAATACATGCTCCAGCTCCTTCTTTGGATGAAGAGCCATCAAAATACATTTTCCACAACTCACCCCTTTGTTCAACAGAGTGTTTGAATGGTTTTTATTTTTCAACCTACAACATACCACTAGTATTATCATCACTGAAATGCAGCATGCATGGGACCAAATCCTTTTTTACAGCATAAAGTGGATGGTTTGTTGGGTTCCTGTCATCAGTGACAATGTAAGCATACTACAATTCTCTATACAATCTCCTATTCTCTCCTCCAAAATAGGGATTGTTGCATATCATAAATCCTTTTGTAAAGTACACCTCACCTTCTTGGCCCAAGATCTTGAAAGTAACATTCCAAATTTAGGAGCAATATCTGCCACCACAACATCCATTATGACACTTTTCATAGGTAACTGTGTTAAATTTACCACCATATTCTTAATCACTCCCAAACATTTAACAGCCCTGGAATCAAATGCATATAAGTCTTGATAGGGTTTTGTGACACTTATTCCTAAAGCCTCTATAACTTCCTTAGGCATCAAATTGTGAGAAGCACCAGAATCAAGTAAACTATTATGAATCATGTGATCATGAATTGTCAACATTATATAGAATGGTGGATATGAGTTTGAATCACTTTCAGTTTTGTCAGCTAATGCAGAACCAATAAAAATTTTAGGATGTTCCTCCTGTAAGTTCACAGTATATGAGGGTATTTGATTAGCAGTTACACCTATCATCTTAAGAACTGGATTTCTATAACATTGATTCTTCATTAACACAATAAAAGGGATTGGAATCTTGATTTTACACAATTCATTTTAAAAATTGAATGTCTACACATTCCTGTTTGTCTCTTGAATGTCTGACCTTCTTTTATCCTATGCTTGACTAGAAGACTGTTTAGGAGATGAAACTGTTTTCTTCTTTGGAATTTGAGCTACCCGTTTTGGGCCAGACCTCAAATTAATGGACCTTCTTGGTTCTGACTAACCTATTTCTGCTGAAACTTGAGGAGCCAAATCAGTTTCTATTTGGTAAACATTTGCATCAAAAAATTCAGAATTTAGATATTCATCTTCTGTTAAAAAACCTTCTGCTGAAAATTCTCCAAAATAATTCATATCTTGATTTAACTCTTCATCCTACATATCCTAACCCTCTTCAGTTTCATTTATCATATTGTTTTGCAGAGGAGGGGGAACTATTTGGTCTTCATTTTCTCTCCTTTCCCTCTGTATATCATTGTTTCTTCGCTCTCTAGGGATAAATATGGGTGCAAACTGAAGCCTAAATTGATTAGGATTATTAGGGTTTCTTTCTCCCTCTTGTGTAGGTCTATTTCAATTCTTTTCCATTTTGAATTTATTAATTTTTTCTGTTAAGATTTTGACTAACTTAGCCATTTCATCAATTTTACTATCAGCTGACTGTGATGTGGAGGATGCTGAAATCACTTCTTTCTTACCCTTTCTATCATATGTTTGTTGATATGAACTCACTTTAAGTCTGTTTGAAGCTAGGATATTGGATTCTACCTCTAAAGCAACTTTTTACATGTTCAATAAGGTAGTTGGTCTCCTCTCTCTCAGGTATAAAGAGAATTCATGATCAAAAGCATTGGAATAAGTAAGCTTTGCTGAAGTTTCATAGGGTTTAATTTCTGCCAAAATCCTACCATACATCTTGTTAAATCTTTTATAAAAATATGCTATGGTTTCATCCTTCTTCCTCCTTAAAGCTCCAAATTTAGTAATATAGTATGTGTGGTCCTTTGTGCCACCCCATTGCCTCATAAATTCATCCTGTAGTTATTCTATCAAGGTGATTGAATTTGTTGGTAATTCCCTGAACCAATTCCTAACTTCCCCATCCAAACTCTGCACAAACACCCTCAACCATACATATTTTGCTTCAATGTTTTGGTTTTCTACATAACTAAGAAAGACATACCAATGCTCTTCAGTAGTTGTTTCTCCTTGCCCATTGAACCTTCGCAAATATTTCTGATAATCCCCTCTTGGAAGGGCATTCAATGGCTCAGGAAGGACTAATGGTGCATACCTAGCAGCCACCATTCTATCCATCATGTCCAAAGGTTGTTGTCTTACCATTGTGGAACTAATAAGGTTTGGTGAAGGAAAAGATTTGTTTACTAGACTGGAACTTGGATGAAAAGGACTTTTACTGGTTTTGCATCGGAACAAAGGAATCTTTCCACGAGACTGAGTTTTTGCTTTTCTAAAGGACTGTGGGTCAGTAAGAATGTGAAAGTTGCTAACTGGTAAAGTAGGTATTGACCATGACAAATTTTATTTTTTCTCTTCAGAATGTGAAAAAGGTGAAATTAGGTCAAAAAGGTTAGAAGTATATAAAGAAGGAGAAGACTATGATCTCTGAATTTTCCTAGCTTGCTTCAAAATTTGTTCTGGATCAGGAATACCTGGATGCAAAGGTGAAGTAGTTTTTCTCCTGGTTCCAATACTTCTGGTAGCCACTGTGGACATTGTTTAGTGAAATAGTAGTCTGAAATTTTTGTTGATTTTGCTCACCCTTCAAAATCAGTTGAATGATGAAAACCTAGGGAATATATACCTTTAGTTTCGTCCCCAGCAACGGATCCAAAGATGTTAGTGCTATAAATTGTTTCTAGACTACCACGAGAACAAGTTAACACAATGTCAAACAAAAATAAAATAGAAATGGTTTTTTAGGGTTTTGGTTTATAGTTTTGGTTTAAAACTTCATCAACAAGGAGGAAAAACAACAACAACCTAATGCATAACTAAATTATGCACAAGTAGATAAACTGGGGATCAAACAAATTCCAATAAACCATAACCATTATACATTAAACACTAATTTCTCCCACGGGCTACAAGCATTTACATGAATAAAACCTTTAAACAGGAAATGAAATTGTAGACTAAGTAATCAACCTATTTAGAAATGAAACAGCATAATAGGTAAAAAGGCTTATTAGTTTATAAATAATAATAAAAATAGTCATCCACTTACATAAGAGTTGTGAGTGCTAACTTGAGACATCACAACACAAAAAAGGCCTCTCCTTGTGTGAAAATTTGAACCCCCCTAACCTCTGATTTCTTTCTTTTATCTTTGTTTCATCCCAAAACAGTTACATAACTAACTAACTGAATTTAGGTTAAGATTCGAAACTATTACTAAGATGATTGTCTTTTCAAAATAAGCAATTTACTATTACAAAAGTTGACTACATGACACCTCTCAGTAGTAATCCTTATAGGTTCTTAGCTTCTTCAGCCAGCAATGCTATCCCTTCCAAAGCTTGTGATTTCGTCTTGGTTCTTTGTTGTTATGTTTCCATGTCTTCAACCTTCTTTGATAGTCTTTAATTTTCGTATATTAAATCCTGAATTGTTTGATTCAATTCCTTAAATTGATTTTGAGTCTGCTTCTTTCTTCTTAGAGATTCCTTCGAAACATAAATTAACTCCTAATAATTAGTATTTATGTCAATAAGTCCTCCCTTAACCTTATGTTAGTCATGACTAAACCTTCATTTGTTTCACTCAGAAAACTGATTTGATACTTGCACTGTTTCACTATTTTCTATAGATTCTCAACTTCAAAGTCTATGCATAGTCCCTCTTTTACTATAGAGGTCTTGTCTGATAACCATGGAATGTTCATTTTTCTGAAAATAAAATCATCATCTTCATCTTCTTTATATGCTTCCTCTACAGGAACTTCTAGAGGGCTATCTTTTTCAGTACTGCAAACCTTTGGTTTCTCTGCATCCTTGTGCTTGTCTGGTGATGGTTTTAGAGTTACTAAATGTTCCTTCCTACTATGAACCAGCTTAGAATCTAGGCCTTCTTTCTCCTCAAAGTCTTCTTGAGATGATGAGTCTTCAATTACAGCCACTTTCTCTTTAGCAAATTTCGTATTTAAAATATTTTTCATGCCAAGCCTTAACTTGTTTTTTTCTCTTGTTTTAGGTCTCCATCTTGTTTCTACTCCTCCTAGAATTACTAATGGTTTGCCTTGATACTTAACAACTAAGAGTTGTACCATTTCACATTTTAATCCTCCTGCAAGTAACTCTTCTTTATATTTTTCACCTGAACTCTGTGGGTTATCAGCTTTCAAATTGTCTGTAATAGGAAACTCCAGTATACTTTCTTGTACATCTGTGGTTTCATTTTTTTCTAAAGAAATCTTACTCTCTTCCTGGTTTGTATCAAATCTATGACTTTTTTCTTTGTTCTCTGAAAATTGCTCCTAATTTTCATTAATTGTTCCTCTTCTCTCTTCATACACAAAGTCTTCAAATTTCTAGATTGAATCTTCTTCTTGAATACTATCTTTCACCATCTCTTCAACTATTTCTCTTTTTAATCTCTTTGCAAGGCAATGTTGTTTGTTCATTTGTCTCTTCTTGGGGTGACCTTCTTGTTGCGTTTGAATATGTGACCAGAACACAAAGTGTTCTCAGGTTCTACCCTTTTTTTGAAGAACTATATCAACAATCAATTTTATAAGTCCATGATGAACAATAGACTACTAAGTGTGATCTTTATGCCCTTTTACTCTATCTTACATTTTTTGCGGGCTCTTCAGAAAGAAAAAGGGTTAATTCATTTTGACTCTTGATTTAGATGTTGGAGAAATCTAATGTGATATTTGAAAACTAAGGAAAATCTTCCTTCATAGGTAATGTAACTCTGTAGAATTCTGATAACCTCTCTCCATTCAGGCTTGAAATTATGTAGCTAAACAACCTTTCCCCAGTCTATGGTTCCAACCTCTGGTAATAGGAAATATTTTGAGTTGAAAGTAAAAGGTATATTCTTAAACCAAAATTCTCCTTCATCTTCTATACATGTGGCTTCTTCAATTAAGTCTCTGGTGAGTTCGAATTTCAGGGTTTCAAATGAAACAATATTCTTATCAACACCTTGTGCAAATCTATATGACAATTCTATGATGAAACCATTAATTCTCTGGAAAAACTCAAACCAACCAGCCCTTTGAAAAATCACTACACACTCAGGAAAATCTTTCTCCCACCCGGTATCCATGGGCTCAACTCTATTCATTTTACCACTCTTTTTCATTTCTGCTGTGAAACCCTAACCTATGAATTTATTTCTAAAAGAGTTGAGAAATATTTTTTAAAATGCTTCACTATACCAATACAACTGATAGCTGAGTAAAATCGGGACAACAAATTCAAATTTTTTAAAAATTGCCCATACAAACTAACCCTCTGTCAATGAAAATCATGATTGAGTTAATAATTGCTCTGTCTGGTTACACACCTGTCACAATGATGATCTCAATTGCTGAACATGCACTCTCATGTTTTCATATGTGTCCAACAGACCTTCATAGTTCTCTCTTAAACAACCACTAATACCCCCATTTCCTTCAATAATTTTTGTCAAATTTAGAAATGACAAGTGCGCACACGATCTTCAACAATCTTGGCAACTGCTCATTCAACTGTCACTATCATTAAGGGGTTCTGAACCCATGCAATCTTATATGTTTAAAGGATTCCACTTATTCAGCTTTCCTACATCCACGATTCTCCTTCATAACCATTTCTCCCTTTCATACACTTGTCACAATAATTACTGAGCTCTATACATGTATCATGCTATCCTTATAGGTGTAAAATGAGTCCTTCTGCTTTCAATTACTTAGCAACACAATTATTTTCCATGATTTCACAAAACAAGATTCTTGTACTGCTACCATTCTTGAACCTTCACTCCTGCGCTACAGGAATCCTCTTTTGCATAATTTTAACCAATGCTTTAAGAAAAGGGTTAGTAATAAAGCATCATACTTGAAATAGACTTTTATTATAAGCTTTTGAAAGTTTAAAGATGTACACATTCACTAATAATCCCAAAAGACAAAACCTTAAGACCAAAAATAATAAAATCATTCAGCCATTAAAAGCATTAAATTAAACAAAAACTACCGATTTTCAAAAAATTATTAAAACCAACATAAAATGTAAAATCATAATAAACTAAAATTTGAAAATTAGTACAAAAAGATCAGATAAACTAAGAACAAAATCTAGTTCTAACAAATCACAAGTGTTAAGATGATTTTTATTGTAACCCATTAAAAATTACACCAAATTTTTGTTGACTACCTTTTTTACCCATCTATGTGTAGATGGAATGTTGTATATCTCTTCATCTTAGTGTCAATGTTCTCCCAAATTTTTGTCTAAAAGGAATCGAGAAATACAATACCCCTATCTTATATTATGTTCCTTGGTATCCCAAAGTACACCTAAACCTGCTCAACGAACCTGTTCATTGCTTCTTGTCCTTTGATTGTATTTTTACAAGGAATAAGAAGACACATCTTACCGGATATATCAACTATCACAAATAAATTGTCATGTCCCTTTCTAGTGGTTGGTAAACCACCCACAAAATCCATGGAAATGCTTTCCCAAGATCAAGTGGGTGACATGTAAGGTATGGTATAGAACTTTCTTTCTATTATTGGGTTTGTTTGTACAAAAAATTATGCATTCTTTAATATGAAATGATACATATTGTGTTTTGGGCCAATACACATACCTTTCTAAGTTTTAAATTTTATTTCCAATACCAAAAAATACCTGCAACTTTGGAGGTGTGTTCCTCTCTAATAAGCTACAATCTTTCACCTTTAGGAACACAAAGCTTTCCTAGCTTGTAGAGTAACCAATTCTATAGATGGTAGTCAGAATTAATATCACCTTCTTCTACATTAAATTGGTTTATTAGCTATTGAAACACCCCCCCAAAGTCCTCATGTTCTATGTATCCCTCTTTGTATCCATGATGGGTAAAAGGTTCCAATGCATAAGAGTTCTTGAAGATGTAATCTTGAGTGTGGGTGGCCTTAAAAGAATTTCTTCAAACTTATTGGTCTTTCCCTTGTTATACTCAATTACAATATGGAATTGTTTCCAAAAACCCATCCATTTGTAATGTATGATTTGTTGCAAGTTAAACTAGGCCTACAAATACTATAGTGGTTTGTGATTTGTGTGGATAGTGGTTTTCTTTCCCATCAGATAATGCTTCCACTTATTTATAAATTGAACTAGGGAATTGAGTTTCTTATCATAGGTAGGGTAGTTTAGGAATTTCCCATGAAACATTTCAAAATAATATAATATTGGTTTTTATTTCCTTGCCACAAAAATGATCCCATGGCATACTTACTTGCATCTGTCTCCACATCGAAAAGATTTTGTAAGTTAGGAAATGTGAGATTTGGTTCTTGATTAATATTTGTTTTACCTTGTTTAAATTCATTTATTGATTCTTTCTTCATTGGTAACTCTTACTACTCACTATTATAGCATGGAGTGGTGTGCTCACCAATAAAAAGGAAGTGATAAAATTACATAGGTACTATGAAAGCCCAAAAAAGGTCCTAAATTCAGTGACATTATTAGCAACTATCCATATTATAATGGACTCCATATTTGTGGGGTCTTCCTTGAGTTCCTCTCCACCAATCACATACCCTAAATACACCAATGGCTACTGAGAAAACTCACATTTCTTGAGATAAGAAAAAAACTAGTGTTTTTTTAGAGTCTCCAATACCAGCTTGAGGTGTGAAATGTGCTCCTCCTAATTAGAGCTATAAACCAATATATCATCTGAATACACTATAAAAATGAATCTAAATATGGTTACAAAACATCATTCATCAATCATAAATGTAGTTGTTGCATTATATAAACCAAATCATAATAAATCATTCATACAAACCTTACCTTGTCTTAAAAACAATGTTTTAGGTGTCTTTTCCTTTGCCACGTACATAATGGTATCTTGACTTGAGATCCAACTTGATGAAGTACTTTGCATGCTGAAACCAGCCTAACAAATCACCAGTCCTAGATAGTGGGTATCAATTTTTAATTGTAATACTATTCAAATAATCATAGATGATACACCTCCTCCAAGTCCCATCCATATTTGGTACGATGATGAGAGGTGACTCACAAGGCCATGTGCTTGGTCAAATCAGCCCCTTTCTCAAAAAACTTATGTAACTGCTTCTTCACTTCATATTCTTATAGAATAGACTATCTATACAATCCATTATTTGGTAATGGGGAATCAGGAAAAAAATATATCTCTTACTCTAACTCCCTCTTAAATGGTATCCCTTTATTATCCTAGAACACTCCTCTATATTCTTGTAACAGTTCCTCCAATTGAATATTTTTCTCTTTGGTATATCCCTCCAGGGATGCCTTTACTCTTACTAATTCATCACCTCACTTATTCTCATGTAAAAAAAGAAAAACATATTTCCTACTTCCACCAATCAAATTTTTGTCTTGGTTGGCACTTACTAGTGATATCTTCAATTTACCTTTATTTGCATTGATGATGAAGGTATTCCCATTTTTTATTAGGTGGTACTAATTTTCTCTCCTCATGAAGACTAAATACCTCATATACATGTAGGGGATTCCAAACACCACATGACACATGTCTAGGGGTACTACATAAAACTCTACTTCATCAACAAAATCTACACTTACAACAAATTTGATATTACATTGTTTCATGACCTTGATCTTTGCTTCCTTGTTTCTCCATCCCAATGGATACTGGTTAGAATGATCATTAACCTCCAACTTAATATTGTTAACCAAATAAACTTCTATGAGGTTAGATTATGAATTGAAATTGGATACAAAATATAGCTTGGTCTTCATCTTGGAACCATTCTTGTGGTTATTAAGTTTCAACCATGGATGTAACTTCCAACACTTTTGTACAATGTGACCATCGATGTTACAATCATTACACTGGTTATTTGTATCCTTGCATAAATATTCCATGTATATAGTCTTCTTATCATTTGATTATCACTTCTTTCACATCCCCTCCTTAAAAGTTTATTTCTTCTATTTATATCCCTATAACCTTAGAACTTGTTGGTTTGATTTTTTCCATCCTAGTTCTTATTTTCAACTTAGTGGCATCAATAATGTTGGTCACCCTCCATCTCATTGATTTGCGCCTCTACCTCAACAACTATGCCCCACTCCTCCATTCATCCCTATTTTTGTGATTATAGGATATTTATGACCTTATTTGATCCTATACCTCTCATAATGTGCCATATTTCATGTTTTGTAGCCCCCATTATGCATTGGTGTGCCTCCTTTTCCTCTTCATGGCCCCACTCCATTGTTTTGGGTACAAATTCCTCCTCATGTTGCTAATACAGAAATGGAATTTCCTAACTAAGACACCACTCCACTAATTTGAGTTAAGTATCCATGACGAATATTAACCTTACATATATGCAATTTGATTTGATTCCTTTGTGTTAAAGTTGGCCTCTTGTACTATAAATTCATATTCCCTCTCCTTGTTGGAGCTAATATTGTGATCTAGATAACTTGATTTATGCTTTCTCACCATGTTGGAAATTTCGATAGTATTGTGAGTGTATTGAGACTTAGAGAAAGTCTAATTGTTTCCCCTTTCTTCCATTATATCACTATACTACTCCAAGTTCTCACAAAGGAATCTGGGAAATGGAAATTCCAACCCAAGTCATATCCCGTAGACAGTGGAGATAAACATGGAAGTAGTAGAGGGAAGCATTGTGGTCTTGAAAGAGGTATTTTCAAGATTTGATAGACTAAGTGATTATATACCTTTGAATCCATGGACTTATCTTAGGAGTGACATGTTCAAGAGAGGAAGGCTTCACTGTGTCTATGACTAGGAGGAAATTTGTCCTACTGCATCCAGTTGTCATTGAAGATAAGCATTTCTTCATATACTTATTTATGTATATTTATTATGTTTATATGACATGGAGGATAAAATGAATTATGTAATTGATTATGGATTGTTAGATTTTTAACATTAAGTTAGCATTACACTAGGATCTTTAACTAAGAGAATAACAAGCACAACAATCAAACACAAGAGACAATGAACACAGTGTTTTTCCTCAGGGAAACCATAAATGGAGAAAACCCCGCAACTTCCTCAGAGATAGAATCAGCACCAAAAGTAAAACCTAAAATAGTAAGATGATCTCCCGACAACAGTAACCTTCTTTCTTCCTTTCCCCAGTGTCTTCCTCTTCCTCAGCTATGCACTGCAACTGAGTGTGAGTGAGTGTGTGATAAATAGAGAGGATAGCTCTCTATTTATACTAATTCCTAACTTGACTAAACCCAACTAGGGCCGACTTCACTAGGTGAGTCTAAAAACCCTAGTGCCTCGGAACTATGGGGACTTTAACCCTTAGACAATAGGAGAGTTACCCACCTTGACTTGACATGACTTATTTACATTACAGAAACTCTCGATAGGAACATCGGGGAATGACATGACTCAAGTACATTACAAATACATCCCGTAATAAACATTAGGTTACAATACATAAGAAATACAAGTGAATACATTCCAAAGTTACAATGACATTAACACTCCCTCTTAACTAGGAAGGTAATCTCTCAACACAATTTATCAGCACAAGTATTCTTCTTTGTATCATTTGGATCATCATCGAGTCCTCGTCATCTTCACCTTTAAGTCATATTCATCTTCAAGTCATCTTCATATTCAATTCATCTTCATATCGATCTGGATCATCATCACTGGATCTGGATCATCACGGGTGCTATCTCATGATTCTTCTCGTCACAGGAAGTTATACAGAGCTAGCCATTTTTCATGCTGGTTGTAGGCCTATCCTCCATGTAGGTCTTCTTCAATGCTTATTTCTGACCCTAAGTTAGAATGGCCCGCCCAACACTTATATCTGATCATGTAGGAACCAATCATATAATCATATCAGAAAGGCACTCCCAGCACTCACATATAACCATGTGGGAACACATCCCACAACCCTATCAGAAAGGCCCAGCACTCACATCTTACCATGAGAGGAACCAATCTAGCATTCATGTTAGAAAGGATCTACACTTACATTTGACCATGCGAGGAACCAATCCAACATACATTTCAAAACATCTCTGCACTTATTTTCGATCATGCGAGGAACCAATCCAACATACATGTTCGAAAGGGATTTGCACTTACATCTTCCCATCCGAGGAACCAATCTAGAATGCATGTTAGAAGGGCTCTGCACTTAAATATTCCCATGCAAAGAACCAATCTAGCATGCATGTTAGAAGGGCTCTACACTCACATCTAATCATGTAGGAACCAATCCTACAGTCACATCAGAATGGCCCTCAGTCCCAGACTGAGGTTTCCTCGTAACTGACCAGGTGCCTCCATTCCAAGAATAGAATTCAATGCTTACTTATAATCATGTAGGAACCAATCCTACAGTCTCATAAGAATGGCTCAACACTCATATATGACATGGAAGGAACCAATCCTCTCACCATGACAGAATGGCTCAGCCCATACATCTGACCATGGAAGGAACCAATCCTCTCACCAGGTCAGAATGGCTCTGGGTCTCATCATTTCCCCTTGGAGGGAAACTCGATATAGAGAACACCAAGATCCTCCCCGAAGTACTCAAACCTCACCCTATCCAATGGCTTTGTCAACACATCACCTATTTGATCATCCATCACAACATACTAGAGCTTCACTGCTCCCCTCTGCACCATATCATTGATATAGTGATACTTAATCTCGATATGCTTCGACTTGTCATGGAACACTGGATTCTATGATAACTTCACAGAAATATGGTTGTCATAATGTATACAAGTAGCATCCATCTGGAGACCAAATAAATTAGACAGTAGATTCCTCAGCCATACTGCCTCACAACTAGCTGAACAAGCTGCGACATACTTTGCTTCAGCTGTACATAGTTCCACACCTTGCTTCCTACTAAAACAAGAGATCGCACTTGATCCCATACTAAAGCAACAACCTGAAGTGATTTTCCTATCGATGGAACTTCCTATCCAATATAAATCAACATAAACCTCTAGGTTAATCTTCTAATTCACCTCATACTTGAGCCCATAATCAATTGTACCCCTCAGGTTCCTCAGAATATGCTTTGCAGCAATCAAGTGAACATGTCTCAGATCTGTCAGGAACTTGCTGAAGGTGTTCACAGCAAAGCAAATGTCTGGTCTCGTGTTCGTCAGATACATCAAGGACCCAATCATTTGAAGATACATCATAGCATCAACCGCTTCTGATGAAGCATCACTCAATAGCTTCAAGTTCAATGCCATAGGTGTGGTCATGGCCTTGCAGTACATCATCACGAACCTCTTTAGGATCTCTACTGCATACTTCCCTTGTTCAAGGGAGATTCCATCCGCATTCTGCCACACCTCCATGCCTAGAAAATAGTGCATCATACCCAAGTACTTCATTTCGAACTTGGCAGCAAGCTTTCTCTTTGTATCAATAATCAACCCATCCATACCTATTACAAATAGATCATCTACATACAGTAGGAGCATCGCTGGGTTTCCATCTTCAACCTTGTCGTAAAGGTTGGAATCTGCTTTACTTTTGGTAAATCCCAAACTGGATAGAAAGTTGTCAATTCTGTCGTACCATGTCCTAGGGTCCTATTTCAAACCGCACAAGCTTTCGCCAATCTATACACATGAGACTCCCTATCATGTGTCTCAAAACCGAGTGGCTGCTCTACATACACTTCCTCTTCCACTACACCATTCCAGAAAGCAATCTTGACATCCATTTGGTGTATCTTCCATTTCATCATTGTAGCCAGAGCAAGTACTGATCTGATGGGAGTGTATCTAGATACAGGTGCAAAGGTTTCTTCATAATCTATTCCTTCTTTTTATGAGAAGCCACGAGCCACGAATCTTGCTTTATGTTTCTCTATGCTACCATCTGCAACATGCTTGATTTTGTAGATCCATTTGGAAGTTACAACCGACTTCCCTTCTGGTCTTGGGACAACATCCCAAACATCATTCTTCATGATCGATTGATACTCTTAAATAATAGCATCCTTCCATTCTTTATGTTCTATCACTTCTTCATAATTGGAAGTTTCTTTATTGATAAAGTCACATAGTAAAGCTACATATCCGGAGCAGGATCTAGTTCTCTTTCTTTCTCTGTGATTCTCTTCTCAAGCCCCATATCTTTCTGCACCCTGGATAGCTTCTTGTACCCAAGCAGGTTTCCTCTTGTGAGGATTATTCTCTTGAGGTGGACATTAGAGGAAATTTCAACTCAAAATGGGCCTCCTAAAAAGAATTAATAAAATAATAGTTAAAAGAATAAAATGATATTTATTAATTTTGGAGGAAGAAAAGAAAAAACTACATTTTTGTTTGTATTTTCGACATATATCCCCCTTTTTTTACACAAATTTCAATCAGGAGAGCTCGTTGGATGCGGAATTAAATTATGCATCCAACGATTACCCACTCGGCATACTTTTGACGGACCCCACTACCCCAAAAACAAGAAATACCTGAAAAAATGTTTTTCAGGTATTTTTTGTTTTTGGGGTAGCAAGGTCCATCAAAAGTATTCCGAGTAGGTACTCGTTGGATGCAGAATTTAATTATGCATCCAACGAGCTCTCCCGATCGAAATTTGTGTAAAAACACGGGGAGATATGTCAAAAATACAAACAAAAAAGTAGTTTTTTTATTGTACCTATCCCCAAATTTATATTAAAAAAGTGTTTAAGACCTATACGGTATTTCAATTTTAAATCAATTTCATTGTCTAACACATGACGACATGGAATTTGAATAAAAGTTAAAAGGCCCATTTTGAGTTGAAATTTCCTCTAATGTCTACAAGTTCTTGTGGTTCTTCAAATTCTTGATCTTCTTCTTGAGTCTCTTTGTTCATGGTTGTATCATGAATTCTGGGTGCTTCTGCATATTCAGGTTCTTTAATAGGTCTCTTTCTGGATTTGTTGTGAGCTATGTCTTCATCAAATGTTACATCCCTACTGATGTCGATCTTCTTGAATCCTGGGAAATATATTCTATAATCCTTCGAGATTCCAGAGTATCCCAAATATACCCTTCTTTCCTGAAGGATCTAATTTTGTTCTCTTCTATTTTGGAATGTGTATGTACACAGAACAACTGAATATTCTGAGATGGTTGAGTTTTGGTTTCTTGCTAGAAAATACTTCTTCAGGTGTCTTGTTCTCGAGTACTCTATGTGGAGTACGGTTCTGTACATACACCGTTGTTCTGGTAGCCTCTGCCCATAGATGCATGGGAAGATCTTGATCATGAAGCATCACTCTTGCAACTTCCATGATATCTCTATTCTTCCTTTCTACAACCCCATTCTTTTGTGGATTATATGGAGTGGATAACTCCCTCTTAATCCCTGATTCTTTGCATAAGTCTTTCAATTCATTTGATGTGAATTCTCTGCCATTATCTGATCAAAAGGTCTTGATCAAGGCTTTGAATTCCTTGAACTTGCTGAAAAATTCATCTTTGTTCTTCATGAAGTAAATCCATATCATCCTAGAAAATTCATCAATGAAAGAAACATAGTATACATACCCACTTAGTCAACTTGATGACATTGGTCTGCATACATCAAAGTGGATGATTTCCAAGATTCCTTTTGCCTTGCTTTCGCTACTTGGAAATGTCTTCTTTGTAATCTTTCCTTTTGCACATCCTTTACAGACCCGTTCATGTTTTGCTTGAGTTTCTGGCAGACCTTCAACAACTTTGCTTGCAAGTGGTAGTTCTTTGTAATGCAGATGTACAAGCCTTCTATGCCAATTTCATTTGGCTCTACTGTGTCATGGACCAAAGCTTGTTCTGGATGGCCCTTCAATTTGTATAATCCTCCTTCTTGTTCTCCAATTACTATTGCATTGTCAATAGTATTTTCTCTTGACCACACGAGGACTTGGCCATCTACAAATGCAACCCTCATGCCTTTTGCATCTAGTGCCGATATGGAGAGAATATTCTTCTTTAGTCTTGGTACAAGCTCGACATCCTTCATTTTCATAGAATTTTTGGAGTCTAGCTTGTAGGAGGATTCACCACTACCTTTTATGGTATTTTGGTAGTCATCCCCAAGTTTCACCTTATGGGGTTAATTATGTTCGGATAGTTTCTCAAAAGATTCCTTAAAACCTGTCATGTGTTTGGAAGCCCCACTATCAATAAGCCAATCTTTTCTTCCATGATTTATAGTTCTTGTGAGAGCGGAGATCAGAACATATTCTTGTTCACTTGAAGAGTCTTCACTTTCTCGTTTTACTCTCTTTCTGGGAGGATCATCATCCTCAGCAGTGTGAGCATGATGTCTTCTTTTGGATTTCCTCTTCTTATTGGATCCATTCTTATTCATGGGACAATTTCTAGCAAAGTGTCCTATTTCATCGGATGTATAACATCTGAGTTTGGATGAACCTTTCTAATGAGAATGCCTACCTTGGTGATGATGCTTTTCCCTTCTTCCTTTCTTGGAGTGTACTGTGAGAGTTTCATCTTCACTTCCCATATTTTCTTCTCAAGCTACTATTCGAGCTTCTTCTTGTGAACATTATTCCCACAGTATACTGAACTTGATTAGCTTCTTCCTAGAATAGATTCCTTGGATGAAATAACCCCATGACCTAAGGAGACTATTCAAGGTTGTCATCACAATTTTTGCATTCTCCACTTCTTCATCTACTGCTTCAAGTTCTTCTTTGATCTGGGAGACCCTTGTGAAGTATGAATGGATGGTCTATTCATTCTAGATCTTTACATTCTTCAACTAGTTCCTTAGAGTCATCTTTCGTTTTATGTTCTTCCCTTCAAATAGTTTGGTTAGGGCATCAAACATAGCTTTAGGTTTCTTGAGGGAGGACACCTATGGTATGAGGTGATCCTTAATTGAATCAGCAATAATCCTCTTTTCCATAACCAAATTCTTCTTATATAAGGCCTTAGCCTCATTTTCCTCTCGAACTGGAACCTCCTCATGGATGTAGGAGTCTAACTCATTTTCATCTAGAACCAGGGAGATGCTATACTTCCAGGATTGAAAGTTATCAGCTCCCTCAAGCTTTTCATCAAGCTTGGTATGATGAGACATCTTAATTGAGAACCTAAAATGGAAATACAAAATATTTAGATCTTACCAGGTCAAGATGTCTGTTAGAATAATCAACCCATAGTTTACCCACTTAGACATTAATTTATTTATTTTTGTCTTATTTGCCTAGTTCATGTGTCCCACCTTGTGCAAGTTGCTAATTGCCTATCCATAGAGGTCAAACTTGCCATATCTGACTCATGTAGCAATTGGGAAAGCCTTAGGAATCAAATCTGCTTTATTCCTGGCCTCCTAGGTGCCTATCTGCTTTTTCTGCTTTATTGCCTGCTTTTTCAGTGTTTTAAGGCACATGAGAAAGCTAGACTAGGTGAGGTGAACTTGTTTTTTGTCCTACACATCCTCCTCTCTTTTCTCCATGAAAAAGCATGTATGAGCTTCCATTCCACCACTCTTTAGCTTGCCTATTCCTTTTTGCCAATTCGTGAGTTCCATGACAGATTTGGGGTCCAGCTTTTACACCTATGGGGGATTTGCTTATTTTTGGTAAGCCAGCTTTATGCTAGATTTGGATGCTTGCTCATGCATTTGATTTCTTCATGTATTCTATTTATTCAGCAGCCTATGATATTATAGGGTTGGCTATTTTACACTCAGTTAATATAATTTTGTGTTTGGCTCCATATTCAGTCTCTCTTGTTAGCAATTTTGCATGATCAATTGATAATTATTGTGGGTAAAATTAATCTATTGCTGAACTGAATTTATACATGGTATCAGAGCCATTATAGGTTGTTACTCTCCTTCAAAAATTGTTTTGCAGGTTCGACATCAAGACTGGGAGCCTTCTACTGACAGCCGGGACATATTTTCTAAAGCTATGGATTCACAGAAAACTATCTTGACTCCCTTCAACTATTTTGAATGGAAAGCAGAGATGGAGATCTTGTTGAGAATGAAAGGCCTCTACAAGGTGACTATGGCTATAGAAGCAGAGCCCAATGCTGCTGCAGAGAAGATCAAATGGCACAATCAGAGAGATGAGGCCTATGGCCTCCTATGTCTCAGTATTTCCCGAGACCTCCTTTTCCATCTCGATGGATTAAATTCACTAGATCAATTATGGGAGAAGATTTCTGATATTTTTGGAAAGACATATGAGATGAGGGGACATCAGATTGAAAATGAGCTGATTTCTCTAAGTCCCGGTAGCTTTGAATCCCTGCAGCTATATTTCTCCAAGTTCAAAGCACTAGTTTTGTAGCTGAATCAGTGTGGTATCGAAAATAAAGATGATCAGCTCATGTTGGCCATCCTTTCGAAGCTAGGACCTGACTACTCGGTATTTTTTTCGACCTTCTATGCCACAAAATTCACAGCTCAAACCTGGAAGATGCCTAGCCTTGCAGATTTCATGGAATCTCTCACACAAGAACAAGACAAGATGGTGATGATGGGCACCATCAAACCATCCAAATATCAAGCTTTGATTGCTGGAGATTCGAGGGTGGATTCAAAAAGCAAAAAGAAAGCTAAAAATCCACCTGAACAAAAGAGAGACAAGAAGCAGTCTCCAGAGGATCAACAAGGTCCCAAGAAAAATACCCAGAAGAAGAAAAACAAAGGTGAAATGATAAAGTGCTCATACTGTTCGAAGGGCAATCACACTGAAATCTCTTGTATGAAAAAGCAGATTGATATGCTGACCAATCTCCTGGAGAAGAATGGCATCTCCCTTCCAGAAAGCTCAAAGAAGAGAGAAGGAGGATCAAGTTCCGATGACAGAGAGAGAGTTCATGCTCTAGTTGCTGGCACATCAAGCTCACCCAGTTTTATCATAGATTCTCGATCTTCAAGACACATGGTTTCAACTAAGGAGGCCTTCTCCTCACTGGATATGTCAAAAGGACCATCTATTGTACTGGGAGATGACTCTCTCACTGAAAGTAAAGGCAAAGGAAGGATAGAACTTGATCATGGTAACTTCAACAATGTGTTGTATGTCCCTGGTCTCGCCTCCAACCTTCTTTCAGTGTACCAGATGACCCACACTGGGTCTCCTAAGAAAGTCATATTCTCACCAAATGAAGTTGAGATCACAGAAATCTCAAGTGGAAGAATCAATGCAAAAGGAGTAGCGAATCATGCTCAAAAGGTATACATGTTTTCACACTTCCTGCCTTACTCAAACCCCTCTGCTCTTCTTATCCATGCTAATGAAGCTAGCAAGCTATGGCATGAAAGATTTGGCCATCTAAATTACAAGTATTTGTCTGATATTGGTGAGAAAGAAATGGTCATAGGGCTGCCCAAGATAAAATTTTCCAAAGGAGTCTGCTAAGGTTGTATCCTAGGAAAACACCCAGAGCACAAATTTGAGAAAGCTAGTCATGAGAGAACCTATGCACCCCTCGAGCTAATTCAAAATGATGTTGCTGTCCCATTCCCTCATATGTCCATGAGTCAGGCCAAATATGCATTGAACTTTATTGATGATTTTTCTAGGTATTGTTGGGTTCACTTCATGAAACACAAGTCTGAATTTTTTGGCCTATTCAAAGTCTTTAAGGCTTTGGTTGAAAACCAGTGTGGAAGGAAACTCAAGGTCCTCATATCTGAAAATGGTGGTGAGTATGTCAATTATAAGTTTATTAACTATTTTGTAGATGCAGGTATTCAGATGTAGCATTCTATCCCTTACACACCACAGCAAAATGGTGTTGCTGAGAGGAAGAACAGATCACTGAAGGAGATGGAAACATGCATGATGGAGGCCAAAACTTTGCCACCAAAGTACTGGGCCAAAGCTATCAAATATGCATCCTATATCTAAAATAGGGTGCCTCACAAACATCTTGATGGCATGACTCCCTTCGAAGCATGGACTGGGCACAAGCCAGATGTGACCCATTTCAGGATTTTTGGCTCAAAGGCTTGGGCTAGGATTCCAATAGAGAAGAGGAAGGCTTTGCAGCCCCAAAGCCAAGAGTGTCCTTTTGTTGGATACTCTGAAGATTCAAAAGGGTACAAGTTAATAAATTTTAGCACAAACAAAGCTTTCATTGAAAGGTGTGTTCAGTTTGAAGAAGAACCCCTTGCAGAAGTGGAAGTTGGTGAAACCTCTTCACCACCTGAACCTCAAGAAGTAAGAAAAGAGTTTGTTGAACATGCTGATTCTTATTTTTCTGATGGAGATGAGTTTATTTCATACCCAAACAGCCCCACAAGGCCTAAATTGGCAGCCAAGACACTACATGCAGCAGGAGAACTAGCTGGGGATCCCAATGACCCAAGGAGGACTAGATCTCAATTTGAGAGTGGTCTGTGCATGAAGGATCCTATGTTTGCTGAAAAATGTTATTTGATGGTGGAGTCTGATCCTCAAACATATGAATAAGCAGCAGGAGATCCAAGATGTCAAGCTGCAATGAAGGAGGAGTTCAGCTCACTCCAGAAGAGCAACACATGGGAGCTAGTGGATCTTCCTCTAGGAAGAAAGTTAGTCCAGTGTAAGTGGGTCTATAAGA
>LPNX010571647.1:96711-144385 GCA_001517045.1 Pseudotsuga menziesii
TTCAACACTGAAGTGAAAGGATATATTGGTAGCTAAAGGTTACTCACAAGTTCATGGCATCGATTACAATGAGACCTTTGCCCCAGTGGCAAAGATGGATTCCATCAGGCTAGCTCTAGCCATTGCAGCCTCAAGGCAATGGGAGGTACATCATATGGATGTAAAATGTGCCTTCCTGAATGGAGATCTCACTGAGGAGATATATATGCAGCATCCTCAAGGTTTTTCTACTAACCCTTCTCTTGTGTGCAGGTTGAGAAAGTCATTGTATGGGCTAAAGCAAGCCCCCAGGGCTTGGTATGCCAAGATAGATAGCTTCTTGCTATCTTTGAATTTTGTTCGGTGAAAATCAGATCCAAATATCTATTTGAAGTCTGTTAATGGTTCATTAATGATCATTGTGTTATATGTTGATGACCTCCTCATTACATGAAGCTCACAAGCTGAGATTGCTTCCTTAAAAGGAGCTATGAACCAATCCTTCTCCATGACAGATTTGGGGCTCTTAAGTCAATTTATGGGGCTTGATATTGCTCAAACCAAAGCTGGAATAAAGGTGCACCAGTCCAAGTATGCCTTGGATTTTCTAATCAAATTCAGAATGCAAGACTGCAAAGCAAGAAAAACTCCTTTCCTTTCAGGAGTAAAGCTGGAGGAAGATGATTCTCCACCGATGGTAAACAATACACTGTATAGGCAATTGATTGGATGTTTATTGTATCTGACACATACTCGACCTGATATTTGTTAGGAAGTAAGTGTGGCTTCTAGATTCATGGATCAGCCTCATGAGATCCATTGAAAAGTAGCCAAAAGGATCCTTAACTTTGTTCAGGGAAGAAGGACACATGGGATCCTCTATAAGGCAAAATCTGATCTTGATTTGATTGGATTTACTGACAGTGATTGGGCAAGTGATAGCACAGATAGAAAGTCCACTTCAGGATATGTGTTCATGCTTACATAAGGGCCAATTATCTGGTCAAGAAAGAAACAGAGTGCCATTGCACTCTCATCTTCAGAAGCTGAGTACAGAGGAGTTGTTAATGCAGCAACTCAGTGTTTATGGTTGCAGGGTTTACTTGGAGAGTGTGGTTTCGAACTTGAGTACTCAACTACCATATACTATGATAACCAGAGTACCATTCAAATCTGCAAAGATCCAGTTCAGAAGCAGAGAACCAGACACATTGAGATTCACATGCACTACATCAGAGAGCTTGTGCATGATGGCACCATTCACCTACTCTTCTGTTCATCTTCAGAACAAGTAGCTGATATCTTCACCAAAGAATTTTGTGAGAAGACCTTCAGCAATCTCAAATCACTACTGGGGATTGCTGATCATGCTGTAAAGGCATGAGTGGAGACAAGATTCTACAATTTTGTTTTACAGTCCATGTTTAAGGGAGGATTTTCCCAAGTTGGTTTTGCCTGTTTCCTTGGTTGTATGGGCTTGCAGTATGTAAAAGGGTGACTAAGCCTTGTTGCTAGGCCCTATATTTTTTATTTATTACTCATAAAGTCAGGCTTAAGGGGGGGTGTTAGAATAATCAACCCATAGTTTACCCACTTAGACATTAATTCATTTATTTTTGTCTTATTTTCCTAGTTCATGTGTCCCACCTTGTGCAAGTTGCTAATTGCCTATCCATAGATGTCAAACTTTCCATATCTGACTCATGTAGTGCTTGGGAAAGCCTTAGGAATCAAATCTGCTTTATTCCTGGCCTCCTAGGTGCCTATCTACTTTTTCTGCTTTATTGCCTTCTTTTTCAGTGTTTTAAGGCACATGGGAAAGCTAGACTAGGTAAGGTGAACTTGTTTTTTGTCCTACACATCCTCCTCTCTTTTCTCCATGTAAAAGCATGTATGAGCTTCCATTCCACCACTCTTTATCTTGCCTATGCCTTTTTTCCAATTCATGAGCTTCATGACAGATTTGGGATCCAGCTTTTACACCTATGGGGGATTTGCTTATTTTTGCTAAGCCTGCTTTATGCTAGATTTGGATGCTTCCTCATGCATTCGATTTCTTCATGTATTCTATTTATTCAGTAGCCTATGATATTACAGGTTTGGCTATTGTACACTTAGTTAATATAATTTTGTGTTACAGCTCCATATTCAGTCTCTCTTGTTAGCAATTTTGCATGATCAATTGATAATTGTTGTGGGTAAAATTAATCTATTGCTGGCCTGAATTTCTACAATGTCGTATCTAAATTTGGAGCTGAAATTCTACAGTGTTGGTTCCAGAGTTCTGTTCAACCAAATGCTTTGATCTTGATCTCTAAACTTTGATTTTTTGGAGGAGATCAATCCAAGCCTGGGCTGGCTGAAAAATTCCACTTCTATAGAAAGCCCTAATTTTCGGTAGCATTGTCGGTTCCAAAACTGAAAAACCTTAGAATTGGATTCTTCTTCTACAAAAATATGTGCCCTAGGGAGGAGAGTTATTCCAACCTTCTTTTGTTGAAAATCTGTGGAGAGAGATCCATAAAGTAGGAATCCCTAGTTCCCGCAGCCGCATAGTGTCTTATTCTTAGGTTAGCTCTGATACCATGTTAGATTTTTAACATTAAGCTATAATTACATTAGGATCTTTAACTGAGAGAATAACAAGCACACCAATCAAACATAAGAGACAATGAACACAGTGTTTTTACTCGGGGAAACCATAAATGGAGAAAACCCTGCAACTTCCTCAGAGATAGAATCAACACCAAAAGTAAAACCGATAACAGTAAGATGATCTCTCGACAACAGTAACCTCCTTTCTTCCTTGCCTCGATGTCTTCCTCTTGCTAAGCTATGCGCTACAACTGAGTGTGAGTGAGTGTGTGATAAATAAAGAGGATAGCTCTCTATTTATACTAATTCCCGACTTGACTAAACCCAACTAGGGCCGACTTCACTAGGTGAGTCTAATAACCCTAGTGCCTCAAAACTGTGGGGACTTTAACCCTTAGACAATAGGAGGGTTACCCACCTTGACTTGACATGACTTTTTTACATTATATAAACTCTCAATAGGAACATCGAGGCATGACATGACTCAAGTACATTACAAATACATCCCGGAATAAACATCAGGTTACAATACATAATAAATACAAGTGAATACATTACTAAGTTACAATTACATTAACGTGGATGATGTTCCATGATTTATATTCAGAATGGATTTCTCTTTATTCTTTTTATTTCCATGAAACTCCTATATTTTCTATTCTTTTTCTCCTTCTTCATGGTTTATGAATGTAACTCTCCTAGTGATGAGAGGGGTGCAACCATATGTTATGGTTCACCCATTTCTATTAATTTATGTATTTTGAAACATATTAAATTATGTCTAGAGTGTCAATTCTAGTAAGGAACACATTTTGTTTCACTAGAAAACATTTCCACGTGACTAAGTTATGACTGTTTTGGTCGATAGTGTTCTCGGTGCTGATAGGAATGCACCCTGTCTTTTAATTGAGACTATATTTGTATGCAAATATGTATAATTGTTGGAAATATGGTTATATGGTTTTAGATCTGATTATTTTAGTATATATTTGATTTGTATTGGTGATTGATGGATGGAGGGAATGAAACCATACAATCTAAATCATATCTTGTGAAAGGTGGTTGTAGGGGACAACCATGGGATTTGATTTTGGAGGTTTTAATTGGTATCCTATGTTTATTTATTTTTCTATGGTTTGTGTGGTTGTTGATGGAAGCCTATTAATATGTTATAATACTATTCTTACTTACTACTTAACCACTTCTATTAGCACACACACCATATAATTGATTAGTAATCCTCATTTCAGAGATAATTACTATGCTAGTAAAATATAATCACAATCCTTACTTCACAATCCAATATTTTGTATCAAGTACCTGACTTAATTGTATGATAATATGCATTCTAGATATTCCCATTACCATTCCTTATCCACATATGTGTTCTAAATTGCATTATTATCATGTTTAATAGTATGCATGTTGGGAAATGTCATGTTTGATTTTTATGCATTTCATAAGCCTATAAGTTTTAATTTCTTGATTATATGTCCTACTGGCCTAACCTTAGAACACTTAAATCCAGTATGTAATATAAAAAAATTCCTTTTCCTAGGTACCCTAGTGCATGTGTCATTATTTAAAGGCCATGGACACTAGAAAGTGGTATCATAGGCGAAGGTTTCAACAATGCGGCTATTGGGCCTTCTGTGAAGTTGTAAGTCACCCTATAAACATGCATTGCAATTGGATGCATGTACCTTAATATATCACACATGTTAGTTGTTTAATTAAAATACTATATTGGGACGACTATCGACTTGATGTCTAGCCATTAAGGAGAAACCATGGATGGATTTCTAGCTCCCCTTGTTCAGTTTGGTGGTTTGATTTTAAGAAAATATGGCTTATTATTTATTTTTTACAACTAAGAAGAAATATTAGTTTGAGTAATGATGAAATTATTCCAATGTGTAGTTCCTAAGAAATGGCAAAAATATAATGTCCCTTCTTGGAATTTTTGACAAAAGTACAAATTGGGAAAATTCAATCTTAACTAGTTATGACTCTATAGGGTTCCAACTTTCACCAAATGGTCCTAAGTTTGAAAGGAAATGGAATGGTGAGTATTAAAACATACCAAGGTAGTTTATGGATACTTTTTATCTGACTTTATACCTTTGCAAATTCATTTGGGGATAATGACAAAAAGGAAAAAAATACTAGGAAATTGTGATGAAATCCCCCCTAAGGTGTAGGAAAAAAGGGATTCCCAACTAATGTATGACCCTACAAAAATTATAAGAAGAGTATTGGGAATTTTATAATATCTCATTTAATTTCATTACACATGGTTATTAGTTCTGAAAAAATGGTTATAGAGTTCCACATTCGTTTGATAAGTTTCATTGATATTGCTTATGGGGAAATTGCATAGCTAGCTCGAATTTGACATAGGAAATATAGATTTAAAGGTTCATATATGTAAGGTTTTCCCTTACAGCAAAAAATTCATATGTTGATGAACATAGTAAACCAAGCACAAGGCCCTATTATAAGGAGTCGTGGTTAGTCCACATTTTTTATATTCCCAGAGGTGCAACGATTATACCATGCAGTTGTACTAATAGTCCAACAACCCCATACGGTGTATCTCTGGGGAATTGAACATGATACCTTATATATGATACCATGTGGAAATTAATCCCAAGCTTATATCAATTGAACTCACAAAATTGTTTGGAAAATATGCAAGAAACACTTAAGAAATGAGACCGAATATGTTGAATAACACAAATTGTTGTTATATTAATTTACACCATCCATGAATATAAATAAATAGGTTGTTCAACCATATAGATACTCCAAGGATTTGAAAGAATAAATATTCCATTCGAATTAATACAATAGCATTATTACTAAACTAGTCAAAATCCCCCATAGGTGTGTAAAGCACTTTCCAAACCAGTCAAGATGCTCACGAATTGGATGAATGAGTTGGTACAATTGATAAGTGAATTAAAGTGGAAAAAATCATGATTTTAGGATAGAAAAATAAGGAGGGTAGGTTGTGACAAAAACTAGGAAGTTGCCTTAGACTAGATTTCACCTTTTTCCTTAAAAGTTACTGAAAAAGTAGAAACCAATGAATAAAGCAGGAAAGCGCACTTGCTAATACCAGAAAGTATATGGGTTGTCAAAATATTATCTAGAATATTTCCAAAGTTCTATTGAAGGATGTTTAGGAAATTTTGACTACAAAAATGCAAGTGGATGCTAACTAGCTAATGTAAAACCTAGGAAATTAAACAAAAAGATTAATTATTTTATCCTAAGTATGGGAATGGGTTTTTATTATTCCAGCACCCCCTCTTAAGCATTAATTATGTAAAATATCATAAAAATATCAGATATATAGGGCCTAGAAACAATTCTTAGTCACCATTTAAATATTGCTTGTCCATACAAAACAAGGAAAGAGGAAAAACCACAAAGTGGAAAATCCTCCCTTAAACATGGACATGAACAAAATTGTAACAAAATCTTGTCTTCAATCAATATTCACCGCATGATCATCTATCCCCACCATTTATTTGATATTGTTGAAACTATTATTAGAAAACACCTTGGTTAAGATGTCTACAACTTGCTCAGATAATGGGAAATAATGCAGAGCAATGACCCCATCATGTTGTGGAGAACCTTCTGCAATGAACAATCAAAATGCACGATATAACAGAAATATTGGAGCACAAAAGAGATTTTATTGATCGCGGGCCACTTCGAGGGGGAAACCTCCGTTGAGAAAGCTCAATACAAAATAACTCTTCGATGATTTAATTGGCCTCAACACTTAGTTATATACTAAGTCTAATCTAAACAACTATTACTCCCCATGAATGTGGGATAATACAACATACTAACTGGATGACTTAACATCAACTATTAATCCCCATGAATGTGGGATAATACAACATACTAATGGGATGACTTACAAAGAATATACGTCCAATAAAATATACTAACAAAATAAAGAGGAGGGCTGACATGGGTTCTTAACATCCCCTCCCTCTTAGAAAAGCTTTGTCCTCAAAGCTTAAGATGTGGAAATTGTTACCGAATCTGGAGTGGTTCCCATGTAGCATCCTCTGGTTGCATGCTATGCCACTAAATTGAAGACCTTTATGATGGACTGAGAGAGAAGCTAACAAGTGTGCTGATTGAGAATGGTCTTCGACTTCAAAATGATGGATCCTTCATTATCCCATTCTGGTAAAATGATTTGTGCACTGATGTTGGTGCCAATCACTTGCTGAATGTGAGAAGGAGGAAGTGCCAATTTATAAGCAACATACTCATTCTTTTGAAGAACTATATATGGGCCAGAGATCATTGGAGCAAGCATTTTATTCCCTTTGTGTTTCAAGGAGGATTGCTTGTAAGGTTGCAGATGAAGAAAAACCATATCACCAACTTGAAAAGTGCGCTCAAAATGGTGTTGATCAGCCTATTGTTTCATGCAGGCTCTTTCCATGTGAACATTGTCCTGCAGGAGGTGAAGAATCTAATGTTGGTTTCAAAGAACCATGTCAACTACCTAAACTAGTGAACTACTGGGGGTGGATGGAAGGAGTACTTGAGCTGCATGACCATAAAATTCTTCATATGGATTCATTTTAGATGTAGTATGGTAGGAATTATTGTACCACCATTCAGTGAGAGGGAGCCACTTTTCCCACTGATGTTGTTCTTCAGAGGTAAAACAACGAAGATAAGTTTCTCAATATTCATTCACGACTGTAGTTAGACCATCTATTGGTGGGTGAGAAACTGAACTCATATGCAGTTTGGTGTCAGTGAGGCGAAAATGACTTGTGAAAGTTGTGTTGCGGTTTGAGACAATGGAAGAAGGGATTTTATGAAGAAAAAATATTTGGTCCATGAATATTTGTACAATTGAAGAAGTGGTATATGGATGGCTAAGAGCACGAAAATGACTATATTTGTAGATACGATCGACCGCAACCAATATTATGGTCTTCCCTCCATATTTAGGGATCCATGAAATCCATTGAAATATATGTCCAAATCCTTGTAGAGGTGGGAAAAGGTTCGAGAAATCTAGAAAGGAGTGTAGTTTCACCCTTGTGGTGCTGACAAGGAGCACATTCGACAACCATATGTTGAATTTCTCATTGCACCCGCTTCCAAAAGAAGTTACATCATGCCAGCTCATATGTTTTGATGAACCTAGAGTGCCCTTCCAATGGAGAAGCATGGAGTTCATCAAGACCGCATTTTTAAGGTCTGTGCTCTGGGGGAGCACCAGACGACCCGTGTATCTCAGAGAAAATCCATCCCAAGATGAATACAGTACCACAGAAGGGTTACTGGCCAACTGTTGGATGATTTCAGATAATGAGGAGTCATTGACATAGCCTTGTTGAACAAAGTGTAACCAAGTTGGAATAATATTAGAAATAACTAAAAGAGAAACATGGGCATCAAATGTGTGGAAAAGAGCATCCACCCCAAAATTGTCCTAAGCCCTCTTATAGTCATAATCCCTAAGTTTGCTAACCCATTTATATTGTGTTGGGGATGAAACCCATTGTTCTAGGGAATATTTCAAACTCTGGTGATCAATATTGATGCTAAAAGGATTCTCTAGGAGGGATGGCCACCACTTTTGTACTTTGTGGAAAATAGTCATCATTTCCTTCTCATATGTAGAGGCGGATAAATTATTTCTAGAAAGGGATTTGTCGTTGAATGCAATGGGATGTTCATATTGAAAGAGGACAACCCCAAGTCCATTGTCATAAGCTTCACTATCAAGAGTGAAGAGCTTGGAAAAATCAAGCATCTGAAGGGTGCATCAGAATGAAAAATCCAAGGGAGTAGTTGAGACTGCTAAAGGTTGCATCTGGATGAAATACAGCTGAGCGATGACACCATGTGAATTTGTCTTAAGGATATTTTCCATGCGATGGGAACTGATGATGCTAAGAGAACCTAGTTGTAATCCATTGAATGTATGTTTGTTCTCATTGGCTGAAAAATTGCATCCACAGTTCAGCAAAATCCCATAAGATGGGTCCAAGAGTGCGTAACAATTGAGTTCCCAAAATGACATCACATCCTCCTAGAGGCATGGAAAACATGTTAGAGTGAAAGTTATAATCTCCAATAGAGATACACACATTGCGACACTTTCCTTCGTAAGGTAAGATGCTCCCATTAGCAACCATGACTTTAAAGATGGAGTAAGGAAGGACAAAACTATCAGCTTGTTTAGCAATCTGAAGGTTAATGAAGTTATGGGTGCTACCAGAATCAATGAGTATTGTAAGAGGAATCTTCTTGAACAAACCCTTAACCTACATGGTTTGTGGGGTGGTGACTCCAGCTAATGCATGGAGAGATATCTTTGGGTGTTCTTCATGAGAATGAGGGTCAATAGGCGGCTCCTGAATGTCGACCTGATCGTCTACTAGATCCTGAGAAGCTTCACAAATTTCAAGTGCAGGCAGAGTAACCACATCCAAGAGATAGATCTTTTGTTCAATACATTGATGTCCCAGGGTGAATTTCCCATCACAATTATAACAAAGTCTTGTTTCCCTATGTCCCCGCATCTCGGCTTTAGACAAATACTTGATAGGAGTGGGTCTAGGAGTTGGAGGGATTGGATGTCTTTGGGAAACCATATTTCTAAATGGAACAAAAGTGGATTTGGGGCATTGCTAAGCCCTGATCTTGTCCTCCACTAACTAAGCCAACCCTAGGATTTCCATCATTGTGTTGGCGAAAAACATGTTAACCTGAGATCGAATTATATCCTTAAGACCAATGATAAAACAATTCCTGTAGAATGCGTCAGAAAATCCTTCTCTGTGCTTGACTAATTTCTCAAATTCTTTCTAATACTCTCTGACAGTGCCAGTCTGGCGAAGTTTCGTGAGTGCTCCTATGAATTCATCAAAATCACTAGGGCCAATGTTTTTGCAAAAGGAGTTGGCAAAAATCTGTCCATTGCGGCTCTTCATGATCCTTGATGTACCAACAGAACCATTGAAGGGCTTCACGTTCCAAATGAAATGATGCAAGTGGGACTTTGGTGACATCAAAAGTGTTATGCATATTAAAGTATTGTTTTGCCTTGTGTATCCATCCAGTTGGATCATCACAATTGAAGAGAGGGAAATCAATCTTTGACCCACGAAAGTTGTTGGAAGAAGAGAACTCAGTGGCTACAGAAGACCCAAGATGTTGTCGGTTGCTCATGGCTGAATGCTGAAGATGTAGGCCGATAAATATTTGATCCAGATCTGCGAGTTTGGTCTTGAGGGTGACAAGTTCTTCTTCCATTTGACTATTTTTTCCTGCATGGGTGACAATAACAAGAATTTTTTTTTTTGCGGGTGGGGGGGGGAGGGTAGAAAAACAAAAATAGAGAGGGTTTTAGAAAAGAAAAATTTTGAGTTGGGAAAGACGTGAGTGGGTAATTGGAGTTGACTAGGTTTGGGACACTTTCTAAAGGATAATGAACATAAAATGTGAATTTCAAAAGCGGGGTGAAAGAATGAGAAAATTTTTCAGAGAGGGACAATGAAGCAGAATTTGGAAATGAACACTATGGCAAAATTTGAAGGCGATTGGGTGAGAATTGAAGAAGTTATGACAAATGTAGAATTTTGAGCTTCGGGAAGTGGAATTTGGGATAGGTTCCTCAATGAATGAAATATGCAAAATTGAATGATGGGGGTGACTATGAATTTTCAAGGGAAATAGAGCTAAATCAAGGAAGATATGGCTAAAAAAAACATAAATTTATGCTCATTTTTTTTGAAGAAATGATCTGTGGTGGTGAAAGAAGGTTGTGCTTTGTCAACTTGAAATGATCTATGACAATTTTGGAATTCTATGCATTATCAATTGTAAATAGATATGGACCCCAAGTATATTCGGCTTCCTAATGGTTCAAAGGTAGTCACTCAGCCACCAAGGCTGTCTCAGGCTTGAGTATTGGGGCAGTACCCCTTACTTCGCGGCACAGGTAAAACTGCTAACCGCTTGGCCAAAAATGACAGCTCTTTGGTTTTCGTCACGGATGGGAATCTAGTCAATTTGGTGGGGGTCATTGTCCTTTTTGCTTGGCAGGTCCTCTCAATGGCCAGCTACTTCGGGGTTCCTATGGTACTCCTCACAATGAGTTTTAGGGCTATGCCCAAGTACTTCCCGCAGTTAAGAGGATAAGGTTTATTACCTGATCCAAATGAATAGTACCACTGTAAGATGAAAACCTACTACAATAACCACAGTGCCAGAAAAAATGTGGCAGAAATTCCACCTCATGCCAAAAAAGACCCGTAATTAGAGTTAGGGTTTTGAGACAAAATTTTAAAATCAACATAACTTGATCTATGTTTCTCAGAATCGCTATTATAGCCTCTTTCTGGAACTAGAATAGCACTCTGCTTCTACCCACGTAGTCGTAATAGAAATCTGTGCACCTAGTCAAAATATTTTTTCTCTACAATTTCCGCAGCTGTCACTGAAATTCTGAAAAATTGCTGATTTTAAATCCGTGATATCTCCACTTCTAGAACTCTAAACAAGATGGTTTTTTCTTAAAACTATGTATTTTTTCAAGAGAAATTCAGATATTCAATATTTTTCTTTTGATTATGTGTAGAAAGGTTCAGAAATTGATCTAAAAGTCACCATCCAATTTTGCCCTCTTTTTCTTTGGAAAAAAAAAATTCCCACTTGTTCCAAGGAAAGTGCTCTGATACCAGATGTGGAGAACCTCTTGCAATGAACAATCAAAATGCATGATATAACAGAAATATTGGAGCACAAAAGAGATTTTATTGATTGCGGGCCACTTCGAGGGGGAAACCTCCTTTGAGCAAGCTCAATACAAAATAACTCTTTGATGATTTCATTGGCTTCAACACTTAGTTATATACTAAGTCTACTAATTCTAATCTAAACACCTATTACTCCCCATGAATGTGGGAAAATAGAACATACTAACTCGATGACTAAACATCAACTATTAATCCCTATGAATGTGGGATAATAAAACATACTGACGGGAAGACTTACAAAGCATATGCGTCCAATAAAATATACTAACAAAATAAAGAGGAGGGTTGACAGAGGTTCTTAACACATGCACAAGTCCTATGATGTAGTGCATATGGATATCTATGTGTTTTGTTTGCTACCGTAGCACTGGATCAGTTGATATTTGAATGGTACTTTGTTTGTCACAATAGATGACTGTATAAGTCTCGGACTCGATCCCAAACTCTCCAAGTATACCCTACAACCACAAAAATTGAATAGATGCATTCACAACTCCTATGTATTATGCCTCTGTAGATGAAAGTGAGATTGCACTTTGATTTTTACTTGACCAGCTGATTGGTAAATATGAAAGCATAAACGCATATGCATAAGTTGATTTTCTATCATTGTTATCACTTGTCCAATCATAGTCAATAAAACCAACTAACTCTAGGATAGATTGTGCAACATAGTGAATCCCATGAGTTCTTGTTCCTTGTACAAAGTTTAGTATTCTCTTTTCTTTCCTCCACTATATTTCATGAGGTTGATCCATGTTTCTGGAATCCACACTGATTACATAAGAAATATTAGGTCTAGTATGAGTCAACTAAAGAAGGAAACCAACCAGTTTCCTATACAGGGTGTTGTTTACCAATGGAGTTGATTGTGCTTCTTCAACCGTAACTCCTGAAAGGAAAGGAGTCTTGCTTGGATTACAATGCTTCATGTTTAAATTTATTAGTAGGTTTGAAAAATACATGGATTGATGTACCTTGATTCCAATATCTTATTGAGAAATTTCAAGCCCCAAAAAATTGCTTAACAATCCTAAATCAGTCATGGAGAAAGCATGGTTCATTGCACTCTTCAAAGAGGAAATTTATTTCTTGGAAATGACTGTGAGAAGAAGGTCATCCACATACAATAAAATAATGATTAAATAACCATGAATCATCTTAAATAATACATTTGTATCATACATTCATCTACAATAATTTAGTGATACCAAAAAGCCATCAATCTTAGCATACCAATCTCTAGGAGCTTGTTTTATCCCATACAATGATTTCTTTAACCTGCACACAAGAGATGGATCTTTCACAAAACCTTACAAATTCTCCATATTTATCTCTTCTTTCATATCTATATGTATGGAGGAGCTCTTCACATCCATTTTTTTGGAATATAATAAACCCATGCATAAAATAATTAATCATTATTTGATTAATTTCCTACCCACTAGCTTAGATAGTTGGCATCCACTTTCACCTAAGAGTCAACACTTGCCATATATATCCTAGGAATGATTTATTTCTGATTCTGGGTTGATCTTGACCACTTTATGGCCATCCAGGATTACTAACAACTAGGAAATTGGCAGCTTTTGTTGCCAACCCATCCTCCATTATTTTTTCTCCATATTATAGGATTAGCAAGTCTTTCCTTCACTCATCATCACTCACACATGCAATTTCTAATTCGTGAGGTTCTTGGTATATTAGGAAAGTTCTTTAGCCAACTATGGGGTTTATCATAATTAGTAAGCCTTCTTTATGAGCTATCTTGAGTTGTCTTCTAGAAACTCTATTTTCCTTTATAAGGATGTATTAACTATGTAATAATATCAATTATCATTGATTGATCATTCATTAATGTGTGTTCATTAATTCTTATTCCTCTCTCCTTATGCTAATTCTCTACAATTCTATGTGAGGTTAATTGTGTGCCTAGATCCTTAGCCTATTTATGAAATTCATTATGCCATCAAGGCTTTAGAATTTGTACATGGTATCAGAGCTAAGGTTCTCAAAGTTCTACATGGTATCAGAGCTGAGGATATCAAAGCTCTATATGATATCAGATATTTGAGAGTTCATTAATTAATCCTATTTTTTAAATTTGCAGGTTCAACTTCGAATGGATTCAAGAGTATCAGTTCCTCTTCTCTCTCCATTCACAAGCTATTCAGAGTGGAAATTGAAGATGATTTCATATCTAAAGAGACAAGGTCTCTATGAGATATCTATTGGAGCTGGTGAAGATTCTTATGAAGAGCCAAGTGACTGGTTGAATGATCGTGATAGAGAAATTGGAGCTCTTTGTGCATGCGCTAGCTTATTGATTCTATTGAATACCCAAATGATATCTGGACAACATTGGATAGAGTTTTGGGAAAGGATAATGAGGATCCTTCTAGCTATGTGGAGAGTGCTTCTAGCTCCTCAATGATTTCTCTCTCTCAAGATGTCTCAGCCTCTACAGTCTCTGATGATGTTGATCACGAAGAAGAAGTTTCTCATACTGTTCTTGTTTCTGCTACTCTCTTTGATTTGAATGCTTCCTCTTTCAATCAAGAAGCAAATATTGAAGATCCATCTTTTCATATGTCTCTTGAAGTAGAGGACCTTGATTCATCTTCTTATGATGTTGTTGATGAAAAACAAGTGACTAATGGATCTGCTATTGCTATTGATGATTCACTCACACATTCAGTGTTCTCTATGTCTTCTATCATGGATTTTGAGATCCATATGTCTAACCTCTCACACTTTGTGCATTCCTCTCTCCTTGTTGGTGCACAACCCAGTGACTTCTAGGATAGTTGCTTAGCCAAATCAAGTCCTTTTAGTGGCTTACCACTTACCATACTTGATCCCATGCGCTTTTGCAGCTCCTCCTTTGTTCTTGGCACTCATTCTCAGAGCCTCCTTGAATATTTTGAACATCACTATCCTTCCTCCTTACATTTGTATACCATAGAGGATTCTTTACCAGTATATTATCATGAGTCTACTATTGTGCTTATATGTTATCTCTTGGATTCTTTGAAAGCTAGATCAACCCATGGATTCCATGCATTCGCACTCTTTGACCCTATGCCTTCTCTATGTTCCTACATGATAACTTCCACACATCCTCTCTGTGTAAATGAAGATGGAGGAATTATACATTCCCTTGGACAGTTATTTCACTTATCTGGATCTCATTTCATCTCTATCGGTTCAAATTTCAATTCATCTCATCATCTTGGAGCTGATTACAAGTCTCAAGATCCTTCAGTATTTCCTTCACATCATTGGATATAAGTTGTTCTACATGGTCTTAGTTTCCATTTTGCAGCTGTCCTTGATCTAGGTGAGCAAATTTATCTTCTTCCCAAAAAAAATATTCCTCCAGACATCAACTTTTAGTTTGGAGCAGTAGCAACACCAGCAGTTCAACTTTTTTGGTATTTCTTTTCATTTCCTTTCTTGAGGGAGGATTTTCCCCTTGAGTTTTTTCCTCTTTCCTCATTTCTTTGGACAATATAAATTGTAAAAGTGTGACCATAGCCTTGTTTTTGGGCCCTATATTCATATATATTTTTTATTAGTTTAGATATATCATCATAAAATCAGGCTTAAAGGGGGGTGTTGGAATACAATAAAACCACTCATAAAATAATTAATCATTATTTGATTAATTTCCTACCCACTAGCTTAGATAGTTGGCATCCACTTGCACCTTAGAGTCAACACTTGCCATCTATATCCCAGGAATAATTTATTTCTGATTCTGGGTTGATCTTGACCACTTTATGGCCATCCATGATTAGTAAATGTGCTTTATAGCAGATTCTGCTTTATTCTGCTTTATCCCTCTTTTATGTGGATAAGGTAAAGCTATTCAACTAGGAAACTGGAAGCTTTTGTTGCCAATCCATCCTCCATTATTTCCTCTCCATATTCTAGGATTAGCAAGTTTTTCCTTCACTCATCATCACTCACACATGCTATTGCTAATTCATGAGGTGCTTGGTATATTGGGAAAGTTCTTTAGCCAACTATGGGTTTTATAATAATTAGTAAGCCTGCTTTATGAGCTAGCTTGAGTTGTCTTCTAGTAACTCTATTTTCCTTTATAAGGATGTATTACCTATGTAATAATATCAATTATCATTTATTGATCATTTATTAATGTGTGTTCATTAATTCTTCTTCTTCTCTTCTTATGCTAATTCTCTACAATTCTATGTGATGGTTAATTGTGTGCCTAGATCCTTATCATTTTTATGAAATTCCTTATGCCATCAAGGCTTTAGAATTTCTACACATGTGATGTACCTCCCACTTCTTGGAAGTTGCAATGGCCAAAACTAGTCATATGGAGTCTGTCTTTGCCACTAGTGAAAAGGTTTCGTTGTAGTAAATTCCTTGGACATGGGAGAATCCATTTTCCACTATCCTTGCCTTATAGTTTAGAGTATAACAATAAACAAAATATTTAGTTTTGAACACCCACTTATACTTGACTAGATTTATCCTAGGGGGGAAATTGACTAGTTCCCATGTGTCATTCTTCTAGAGTGAATGAAATTCCTCCTTCATGGATGTTTGACATGTTGGGTCTTATGATTCTTCTTCATATGTCTGTGGTTCATATTCAATGATTAAAAAACACTTATTATCAAAGAAAGGGTCCTTGATAAAAAGGGCACTCTCGAATTGAGATCTAGTTCTCCTAGAATCACTAGGATTCCCAGCTAGTTCCCTAGCTGCTTGAATGGTATTTTCTGCCCACTTTGACCTTGTGGGACTGTTAGGATCTGAAATTAAGTCATCATTCTCAATAGGATGTAGGAAGGGAGATGTTTTTCTTCCATAGGAGTTGAGTCAGCATATCAATCTACTTCTTCATGCAAAAGCTCTCAGGATGAAATCCATTACCACACTATGTGCACTTGTTCATTTCACCTTTAACTTTTGTCTTCTGAAATTTCTTCTTCTTGGAGTTTGAGGAATCCTCATGAGACTTGGACTTGTCTCCTTTTTTATCTGGAGGATTCTTAGCCTTCTTCTTTCATTTGGAATCTACCTTAGAATATCCAGCAACCAAAGCATGATATTTGGAAGGTTTGATAGCTCCCATCATGACCAATTTGTGTTGATATTGAGTCAAGGATTCCATGAAATATTCTAGTGAAGGCATATTCTGTTGATGTAATTGTAACTTCGGAATGTATTCACTTGTATTTCTTATGTATTGTACCATGATGTTTATTCCAAAAAGTGTTTGTAATGTAATTGAGTCATGTCATTCCCCAATGTTCCGATCGGGAGTTTCTATAATGTAAATAATTCATGTAAATTCAATGTGGGTAACCCTCCTATTGGTCAAGGGTTAAAGTCCCCGTAGTTCTAGGGCACTAGGGTTATTAGACTCTCATAGAGAAGTCAACCCTAGTAGGTCATTGTCAAGTTGGGAATTAGTATAAATAGAGAGTGAGCCTCTCTATTTATCATACACTCACTCACACTCAGTTGTAGCACATAGCTGAGGAAGAAGAAGACACTGGGGCTAGGAAGAAAGAGGCTACTGCTGTCGAGAGATCATCTTACTGTTTTGGGTTTTACTTTCGGTGCTGATTCTATCTTTGAGGAAGTTGCAAGGTTTTCTCCATTTATGGTTTCCCTGAGGAAAAATACTATATTCATTGTCTCTTTCATTTGATTGTTGTGCTTGTTATTCTCTCAGTTAAAGATCCTAATATAATTCTAGCTTAATGTTAAAAATCTAACATGGTATCAGAGCTAACCTGAGAAGAAGACATTGTGCAGTTGCGGGAACTAGGGATTCCTACTTTGTGGATCTTTTTCCATAGATTTTCAGAAAATGAATGTTGGATTAACTCTCCTCCCTAGGGTGCATCTTTCTATAGAAGCAGAATCCAATTCTAAGCTTTTTCAGTTTTGGACCCGACACTACTGCCGAAAATTAGGGCTTTCTACTAAAGTGGAATTTTTCAGTGAGCCCAGGTCTGGATTGATCTCCTCCAAAAAATTGAAGTTAAGAGATCGAGATCAAAGAATTTGTTTGGATAGAACTTCGGAAAAGAAAAACCCTAATCTGCTCCTGAACCAACACTACAAAATTTCAGCTCAAAATACAGATCCGACATCTTGACCTAGTAAGATCTAAATATTTTGTATTTCCATTTGAGGTTCTCAATTAAGATGTCTCATCATACCAAGCTTGATGAAAATCTTGAGGGAGATGATAACTTCCAAGCCTGGAAGTATAGGATCTCCTTGGTTCTAGAAGAAAATGAGTTAGACTCCTACATCCATGAGGAGGTTCGAGTTCCATAGGAAGATGAGGCTAAGGCATTACATAAGAAGAATTTGGTTATGGAAAAGAGGATTATTGCTAATTCAATCAAGGATCACCTCATACCACAGGTGTCCTCCCTCAAGACACCTAAAGCTATGTTTCATGCCCTAACCAAACTGTTTGAAGGGAATAACAAAAACTGAAAGATGACTCTAAGGAACCAATTGAAGAATGTAAAGATCCAGAATGAGGAGGCCATACAGTCATACTTCACAAGGGTCTCCCAGATCGAAGAACAAATTGAAGCGGTAGATGAAGAAGTGGAGAATGCAGAAATTGTGATGACAACCTTGAACGGTCTCCATAGGTCATGGGATTCTTTCATCCAAGGAATCTATGCTAGGAATAAGCTAATCAAGTTTAGTATACTGTGGGAAGAATGCTCACAAGAAGAAGCTCGAATAGCAGCTCGAGAAGAAAATATGGGAAGTGAAGATCAAGCTCTCACAGTACACTCCAAGAAAGGAAGAAGGGAAAATCATCATCACCAAGGTGAGCATTCTCATCAGAAAAATAATTTTGTAAGAAGGGATCCATCCAAACTCAGATGTTATACATGCGATGAAACAGGACACTTTGCTAGAAGTTGTCCCATGAATAAGAATGGATCCAAGAAGAAGAAGAACTCCAAAAGAAGGAATCATGCTCACACTGCTGAGGATGATGATCCTCCCAGGAAGAAAGTAAAAGAAGAAAGTGAAGACTCTTCAAGTGATGAAGAATATGTTCTGATATGCACTCTCACGGGAACTGTCACTCATGGAAACAAATATTGGCTTATTGATAGTCGAAATTCCAAACACATGATAGGTTTCAAGGAATCCTTTGAGAAACTATCCGAACATAATTCACCTCATAAGGTGAAACTTGGGGATGACTACCAATATCCCATAAATGGTAGTGGTGAGTCCTCCTACAAACTAGACTCTGGAAAGTGTATGAAAATGAAGGATTCCTTGTTTGTACCAAGACTAAAGAAGAATCTTCTCTCCATATTGGCACTAGATGCTAAAGGCATGAGGGTTGCATTTGTAGATGGCCAAGTCCTCATGTGGCCAAGAGGAAATACTATTGACGATGCAATAGTAATTGGAGAACAAGAAGGAGTATTATACAAATTGAAGGGCCATCTAGAACAAGCTTTGGTCCATGACACAGTAGAGCCAAACGAACTTTGGCATAGAACGCTTGCACATGTGCACTACAGAGCACTACCACCTGCAAGCAAAGCTATTGAAGGTCTTCCATAAATTCAAGCAAAACATGAAGGAGTATACAAAGGATGTGCTAAAGGAAAGAACACAAAGAAGACATTTCCAAGTAGTGAAAGCAAAGCAAAAGGAATCTTGGAAATCATTCACTCTGATGTATGCGGTCCAATGTCATCTAGTTCTTTAAGCAGGTATGTATACTATGCTTCTTTTATTGATGATTATTATAGAAAGACATGGATTTACTTCATGAAAACAAAGATGAATTTTTCAACAAGTTCAAGGAATTCAAAGCCTTGATCGAGAACCACATAGAAAAGAAGATCAAGACCTTTCGATTAGATAATGGCAGAGAATTCACATCAAATGAATTCAAAGACTTATGCAAATATTCAAGGATTAAGAGGGAGTTATTTAATCCATATAATCCACAACAAAATGGTGTTGTAGAAAGGAAGAATAGAACTATCATGGAAGCTACAAGAGCAATGCTTCATGATCACTTCATGATCAAGATCTTCCCATGCATCTATGGGCAGAAGCTGCCAGAACAACGGTGTATGTACAGAATTATACTCCACATAGATTACTCAAGAACAAGACACTTGAAGAAGTCTTTTCCAGCAAGAAACCAGAAGTCAGCCATCTTAGAACATTCAACTATCTAGTGTACATACACATTCTGAAAGAAAAGAGGACAAAGTTAGATCCTTTAGGAAAGAAGGGTATATTTGTGGGATACTCTGAAAGCTCGAACGCTTATAGAATATACTTCCCGGGATTCAAGAAGATCAACATCAGCAGGGATGTAACATTTGATGAAAACTCAACTTACAACAAATCTAGAAAGAGACCTGTTGAAGATCCTGAAGAATCAGAAGCACCCAAAACTTATGACCCAACCATGAACGAAGAAACTCAAGAAGAAGACCGAGAATTTGAAGAACCTCAAGAACCTATAGATCCACCTCAGGAGAAGAATCCTCACAAGAGGAAACCTTCTTGGGTACGAGAAGCTATCCAAGGTGTGGAAAGATATGGGGCTCCAGAAGAGAATCATAGAGAAAGAAAGAGGACCAAGTCCTGCTCTGGGTATGTAGCTTTATTATGTGATTTCATTAATAAAGAACCTTCCAATTATGAAGAAGCAACATAATAGAAACAATGGAAGGATGTTATGATCGAAGAGTATCAATCAATCATGAAGAATGATGTTTGGGATGTTGTCCCAAGACCAGAAGGGAAGTTGGTTGTAACTTCCAAATGGATCCACAAGATCAAGCATGCTGTATATGGAAGCATAGAGAAATATAAAGAAAGATTCATGGCCCGTGGCTTCTCACAAAAAGAAGGAATAGATTATGAAGAAACCTTTGCACCTATAGCCAGATACACTTCCATCAGATCAGTACTTGCTCTGGCTGTAGTGATGACATGGAAGATACACCAGATGGATGTCAAGACCACTTTCTTGAATGGTGTAGTGGAAGAGGAAGTGTGTGAAGAGCAGCCACTCGGTTTTGAGACACATGATAGGGAGTCTCATGTGTGTAGATTGAAGAAATCCCTGTATGATTTGAAATAGGCACCTAGGACATGGTACGGCAGAATTGATGGCTTTCTATCCAGTTTGAGCTTTACCAAGAGTAAAACAGATTCCAACCTTTAATGCAAGGTTGAAGATGGAAACCCAGTGATGCTCCTACTGTATGTAGATGATCTGTTTGTAATAGGCATCGATGGGTTGATTGCTGATACGAAGAGGAAGCTTGATGCCGAGTTTGAAATGAAGGACTTGGGTATGATGCACTATTTTCTAGGCATGGAGGTGTGGCAGAATGCGGATGGAATCTCCCTCGGACAATGGAAGTATGCAATAGAGATCCTGAAGAGCTTTGAGATGATGGACTGCAAGGCCATGACCACACCTATGGCATCAAGCCTGAAGCTATTGAGTGATGCTTCATCAGAAGCGGTTGATGCTACAATGTATCATCAAATGATTGGGTCCTTGATGTACCTAATGAACATGAGACCAGACATTTACTTTACTGTGAACACCTTGAGCCAGTTTCTGACAGATCCGAGACATGTTCACTTGATTGCTACGAATCATATTCTAAGGTACCTGAGGGGTACAATTGATTATGTGCTCAAGTATGAGGTGAATCAAAAGATTAACTTGGAGGGTTATGTTGATTCAGATTGGGAAGGAAGTGTGATCAATAGGAAGAGCACTTCAGGGTGCTGCTTCAGTATGGGATCAGGTGCGATGTCTTGGTTTAGCAGGAAGCAATCCTATGTGGCACTGAGTATAGATGAAGCAAAGTATGTCGCAGCTTGTTTAGCTAGTTGTGAGGTAGTATGGATGAGGAAACTATTGTCTAATTTATTTGATCTGCAGTTGGATGCTACTTGTATACATTGTGACAACCAGAGTTGCATGAAGTTGTCAAAGAACCCAGTGGTCCATGACAAGTCGAAGCATATTGAGATCAAGTATTACTATATTAGGGATATTGTGTAGAGGGGAGTAGTGAAGCTCCAGTATGTTGCAACGGATGAACAGATAGCTGATGTGTTGACAAATCCATTAGGTGGGGTGAAGTTTGAATAATTCAGGGAGAAGTTTGGTGTTCTCCAGATCGAGGTTCCCTCCAAAGGGAAGTGATCAGTCCGTGAGCCATTCTGACATGGTGAGAGGATTGGTTCCTTCCATGGTCAGATGTAAGGGCTGATCCATTCTGTCATGGTGAGAGGATTGGTTCCTTCCATGTTAGATGTGAGTGCTGAGCCATTCTGATGTGACTATAGGATTGGTTCCTTCCATGTCAGATGTGAGTGCTAAGCCATTCTGATGTGACTATAGGATTGGTTCCTACATGATCAGATATAAGCGTTGAATGCCATTCTTGGAATGGAGGCACCTAGTCAGTTACTAGGAAAGCTTAGTCTGGGACTGAGGGCCATTCTAATGTGATTGTAGGATTGGTTCCTACATGGTCAGATGTTAGTGCAGATCCTTTCTAACATTGGTTGTCAGATGTAAGTGCAGATCTCTTTCGGCATGGAGGATTGGTTCCTCACATGTTCGAATATAAGTGTTGAGCCTTTCTAACATTGGTTGTCAGATGTAAGTGCAAATCCTTTCGGCGTGGAGGATTGGTTCCTCGCATGGTCGAATGTAAGTGCTGATACTTTTTGACATTGGATGTCAGATGTGAGTGTTGGGCCTTTCTGAAAGGGTTGTGGGATGTGTTCCCACATGGTCAGATGTGAGTGCTAGGAGTGCCTTTTTGATATGATTATAGGATTGGTTCCTACATGATCAGATATAAGTTTTGCGTGGGCCATTCTAAATTAGGGTCAGATATAAGTGCTGGAAGAAGACCTACATGGAGGATAGGCCTACAACCATCATGAAAAAGGGTTGGCTCTATAGAAATTCTTGTGACGAGAAGAATCAAGAGATAACACCTGTGATGATGATCCAGCAGAGATGTTCCAGACCAGAGATTATCTAGATTGAGTGATGATCCTGATCTAGATCGAGTGATGATCCAGATCCAGATGAAGATGACTTGAATATGAATATGACTTGGAGATGAAGATGACTTGAAGAGGAAGATGAATTGAAGATGACGAGGACTTGATGATGATCCAGATGATACAGAGAAGAAGACTTGTGCTGATAAATTTGTAGAGAGAAGACCTTCCTAGTCAAGAGGGAGTGTTGATGTAATTGTAACTTTGGAATGTATTCACTTGTATTTATTATGTATTGTACCCTAATGTTTATTCCAAGAAGTGTTTGTAATGTAATTGAGTCATGTCATGCCCCAATGTTCTGATCCGCAGTTTCTATAATGTAAACAAGTCATGTCAAGTCAACGTGGGTAACCCTCATATTGGTCAAGGGCTAAAGTCCCCGTAGTTTCGGGGCACTAGGGTTATTAGACTCTCCTAGACAAGTCAGCCATAGTAGGTCATTGTTAAGTCAAGAATTAGTATAAATAGAGAGTGAGCCTATCTATTTATCATACACTCACTCACACTCAGTTGTAGCACATAACTGAGGAAGAAGAAGACACTGGGGCTAGGAAGAAATAGGCTACTACTATTGGGAGATTATCTTACTGTTTTGGGTTTTACTTTTGGTGCTGATTCTATCTCTGAGGAAGTTGCGGGGTTTTCTCCATTTATGGTTTCCTTAAGGAAAAACCTGTGTTCATTGTCTCTAGGGTTTGATTTTTGTGCTTGTTATTCTCTCAGTTAAAGATCCTAATATAATGCTAGCTTAATGTTAAAAATATAACATATTCTAGGTTCGATATGTGAACTTGGTGGAATGGAAGGTCGAAACAAATACTTAGTAGTCGGGGAAAAGATTTGAAATGATGGCCAAGACTAGTTGTTCATCTTCTTATCTATACCACATTGTTTTAGCTGCAAAACCAATTATTTGAATTTGGAAAAGTAGACTTGTAAGGATTCAAAGCTGCTTGGACTCAGTGAAATCAACTCGTTATCCAGTTGATGACCCCTCATCTTATTTGTATTCCCAAATAAATTTTGAATCTTCTCCCATACTTCATATGGTGATGGTAATCCATCAATATGTAATACAAGGTCTTTGGAAATGTTGATACATTAGAGACCATATGCATCATCTCTCCTATTATTCCATTTACTATTCTCTACTGGTTCATTAGGCTCAGCTTCAGTCATTCTATAGATGAATTTACTCCTCATGTGAATCTCCATCCATTCCTTCCATTCGAAGTAGTTGAATGGAGTCAATATTTTTTGGTGAGATTGATCCATTCTTCAACAATTACACCCTTGAACAAACAAAATGTGCTCCTAGTGAGTGATGTCGACCCTGCAAAAGAAATTTGAAGATGAGAACAATCAATATACCAAGGCTCTGATAACATGTAAGGTTTTATGTTACACTAAAATCTACATATGTTCCTAAACATATGAAACCAAGCACAAGGCCCTATTATCAGGAGTGGTGGTTAGTCCACAATTTTCATATTCCCAAAGGTGCGGTGGCTATACTATGCGGTTGTACCAATACTAAAACAACCCCTTATGGACTATCTTGAGGTAATTGAACCTGATACCTCATCTATGATACCATGTGGAAATTAATCCCAAGATTAGATCAATTTAACTGACAAAATTGCTTGAAACATATGCAAGAAATAATCAAGAAAGCAGGCTGGATATTTTGAATAACACAAACTGTTGCTCTATTAATTTACACTAGACATCATTATATAGAAATAGGTTTTTCAACCATGTTAATACTCCAAGTATTCTAAAGAATAAATATGTCATTCAAATCAGTACAAAAGCAAGCTTACTAAACTAGTGTAGGGTTTTACTGGAAATTCTGCAATAGTCATTTCGTAAGTCGACATTTTGATTCTGAATCAGGAACCATCTTCAGGACAAGAAGCAAGTAGATTCGATTAGCTGCAGATCCGAAGTAATAAATAAGGGTTTCAAGTTTGTTTAAAAGTAATGGGCCAACTATCTCTAGGTTAGGAAAGTTATGATAAAATTTTTTTATTAGGTTAGGTACGTTATAAAATTTTAATTTTTTTTTATTTAGGTTAGGTAAGTTATAAAATTTTAAATTTTGAAAAGTTTTATGAAATTTTTTTATAATATTTAAAAAAAAATTGATAATATTTAAAAAGTTATTGTTATAAGATCCTAAGTTTCAATTAAAAAGTGTTAATTTTTTTTTATATAAATGTCATAATTTTTATTAAAATGTTTTTATAAATTATAATTCTAAACCAATGTTAGGATAAGTTATTATTCTATTATTAATATAATTCTATTAATTAAATAAAGTTTCCTAAATTATAATATTTTCAAAATTTTACTAGATTTTTTAATAATTTGAAAAGTTTTTAAAAGTTAAATAATTATTTAATTATTTATAATTTAAAAAAAAATTAAATAAAGGTTTTAAGGAAGAAATTTGTTAAGGTTAATTGAAAAGTATTAGATAAATATTAGAGTTTTTAAGTTTTTTTAATTAAGTTTTTTATGTTTTTTAAGGTATAATTAGTTTTTTAATGTCAAGGTTTCTTAGGGTATAATTAATTTTTTATTAGGGTATCATTAATGTCAAGGTTTCTTAATCAAGCTTGGCTTGATAACCTAGGTTTGTTTGTGAAAATTAATTAGGGGAACCCAAATCTTACTAACCTCGAAACCACCATCCCTATTAAGGTTGTTAGAGTGTTTGATAATCTCTAGGGATCTTCTGAACCTTCTTTTATAGTAGTGGTTCTGTTTTGCAATCAACGAGGTTTCTTCAAGGCAGATATGATGCTTAGACATCTTCGAGTGTTCCGCAAGGGAAGAGGTGTGGATGCATTGGTTGCGGATGTCAACCCCATATTCCTTTTATCTAATCTTGAGTGACCTATCGATTTCACCAATGTAGTAAAGGCCACATGAACATGTAACCTTATAGACACCTTTATGTTGTTGTTCATCAGCTTTGTCTTTTATAGTCCTCATTTTCTGCTTTATGGTTTCTAGAGGTTTAAAGGCTGTAAGGATTTCCTTATTTTTTAGCACTTTGGAGACCTTATCTGTGACACCTTGAATGTAAGGGAGATAGGCCCTCTTTTTGTCATTGCGTTTATGGGGTTTTTTTGGTTTCCCTAAGGGTTTCTTAAAGGTTTTCCTAATGTCATTCTCCTTGTAACCGATGCTTTTAAAAACTTTAACAAGGTTACCTTGTTCCTCTTTAAGATGCTTATCATCACAAATCCTAGAGGCTCTTGCTGCTAGGGTGTTGATAATCCCTAGTTTCTAGGATGGATGATGGTGGGAATCAACATCAAGGTAACTGTCTATGTGGGTTTTCTTTCTGAAGACCTTATGTCCCAAGGAACAATCGATCTTCTTGTAGATTAAGACATCAAGGAAGGGGATGCTCTTCTTCTCTTCTACTTCCATGATGAATTTGATGTCCATGGCTTGGTTATTGATATGCTCAAAGAATTTATTAAGTTCTTATTCCCCATGAGGCCAAAGGACATTAGTGTCATCAACATATCTTTTCCACAATTTCTATTCAAGGGATAGGCTTCAAGTGCCTTTTTTTTCGAATTTCTCCATGAAAATATTGGTGACAATAGGAGAGAGAGGAGACCCCATTGATAATTGTTGGGATATAGGGAAGACCCGGGATTTACACCATTCACTTTGCACCAACAAAAGACCCACAGTGTTGGCCCTTTCGGCAACAACCTGCGAACAGGTTGCAGTCTCACCCAAAACAGCTATGGGGTGCCGCAGAATCAGGTTTCTGCAAGCAGGAGAGGGATATTACTGTACCTTTAGCCTTTAATAACTTATATTCATATAACACAGAACTTCAACATTCACATATATAAATTTGCAGCTAAATAAACAGACAGTGACTTGCTTAACCCTTTCCTGGGAATTCACAGTGAAGTTATTTAATTAGCAGTGATCTTACTTATCAGATGTATATTTATCAATGCATAAAGAACAAAACAACAACAAAACCAAAACCACAACACATGATATAACGTGGTTCACCCCCAGTGTAGGGGTTACTTCCACAGAACTGTGTTTTATTGAACTCTTTACAAAAACCACATTTCTAATCTGTGCACTCAGCTGCAGATCCCTTCAAGTCCTCAAAGCCATGCACACAACTGCAGGCCTCTGCGTACACAGCTGCAGAGGTCGTCCATGCACACAGCTGGGACTTAACCTTCTCTTACGAAAATAGCCTTAGCTTCGCATCAATTCATCTTACATCAAAAAGCCTAAACTTACTTCTTTACAAGAGTGCTTATTTATAGTGCACTTATTACAAATCCATGGGCTTAAACCATGGGCACCCCTAACCCTAAAACCTAGATTTAAACTGTGGGTTTATTACAAAAGAAGGTTTTTATTCAACCTCGACACCCCTAAGACTATTTTGAGTCATAGCTCTGCTTACAACTCCCATAACACCGTGGAGTTACCCATCTTAAGGACCGTTAGGGTGCGTGCCCCAACAGGCCCCTAAGACTCACCAATGGCCCATCTTGGGACACTCGGCTACTTTTCTGGTGGTAGAATCTTGTTGGAAAAACATAGTGCGGTGCTTGCTGAATCCATACATGCGGTTGTTGGCTGTTTGTTCCTTTCCTTCGTAATATGCTGGTTAAGGCCTTCTGGATCTATCAGCGACCCCATCCTTTGATCTACTTGCCAAACATTTGACCATCCACAACTTAGGGTCCCCAGAATTGTGTTTCAAGGTGCATAAGACAAATAGCCACCATGGTTCTACCAATCCAGGAGGATACATCTTGGGATGTTTCAGAGTTTTTCTATGAAGACCAGTGCTTTTCTTCGTGCGGCCTAGAGTGCACTTCTGCCTTTCTTCCTTCCTCTTAGAGTGAACTTCTGCCTTTCTTTATGCCTTGGTCGAACATGGCTGCATGGGTGGATTGCTGAGAAGGTTCAGCAGAGCTCTCTCCCTGACCAATCGTAATAGATCCTGGCCTTCATTATTATTCGACATAGTTCTAACTGAAGAAACTCGAAGAGATGCACAATGCAGGAGTCACAGGCCGGTGTAGCATCTTATAGAATCCCGCAACAGAATCTGTCATCATGGTGCATTAATGATGCCGAATCTGATGGAGTGGTGAAAATCCTGTCCACATGGCGTCAGATTTTCCCAAAATCTCATTATTGTAGGTAGGTAGGGCAGTTCTCGTGCCAGCGCCGCAAAGCATAGTTTGTCCCATCCGTCACTTTTTAGGCTGCGTCACACCTTTGATCTTCGACATAGCTACTAACTTCAACTTCGCCTTGATAAGTACCTTCGACACAATATGCACCTTCGACCCTTCCTGACCTATATGGAAACCAAACTTCAACCTTCAGACTTTGACAATCTTCAACACTTCATAGCTTTGAGAACAACTTCATTATAGTCTAGTACCCAATTCCAACTGTTCTTGGTACTTAGACTGTCCTTCATGCTGTTACTCCTAATCAAGGGGTCCCGGTTTGTCCCTGTACTTCTTTAACCTACTTCCATTCACAATAGAAGGTAAAATGTCTCCATTCAATTTAGCTAACTGGACTGCGCCACCATTAATAACTTTCTGCACTATATATGGTCCTTTCCATTATGTCTTGAACTTACCCAGGAATTTCATGAATTTGCTGTCATATAGGAGCACAAGATCACCCTGCTAGAACTGCTTCTTCTTGATGTGTCTATCATGCCATGCTTTTTCTCTAGCTTTCTGAACTTGCTGCTGAAACCCTGCAATGAATCTGTCCTCTTCAAGTTCTAGTATCTTTGCCAGCCTTTCTTTCATCATATCTAGGTCATCCATCTCTGTAAAATCATATATTCTGAGGCTAGGTACAATGCACTCCATGGGCATAACCGCTTCTTGTCCATAAACTAGCCTAAAAGGTGTATGGCCTGCCAACTTCTTGCAAGTGGTTCTATAAGCCCATAGTACTGCTGGAATTCTAAGGTCCCAATAATTTTTGTTAGCATTGGAAACCTTCGTCAGAGCATGTTCAAAGATCTTGTTAATGGCTTCGATAGTTCCATTTGCTTGAGGATGATAGGCAGTACTCTTCTGATGATATACTTGAAATTATTTAGTCAATACTTCAATAGTCTTATTTAAGAAATGTGATCCGTGATCGCTCATAAGAATTCTAGGACACCCAAATCTTGACAAGATGTTATCGAAGATAAACTCCGTGGCTGTAGCAGCACTACAGGTCTTGACTGGTTGAGCTTCAGCCCAACGAGTAAGGTAGTTAGTTGCTGTGATAATGTATCTTGCTCCAGATTTCTTTGCAGGGGGATTGATAGGTCCAACAAAATCAATAGCCCATTTATCAAAGGGTTGTAAATTTACCTACAGAAATAGAGGCATCTCATTCCTCTTGGATGGTTTTCCTGTCCTCTAACAAATGTCGTAGCTATGGTAATATGCTCTTGCATCCTTATGAATTGTGGGCCACCACAATCCGACTGTCAGAATCTTTTGTGCTGTAGATTTTCTTGCGTAATGACCTTCTGCTGCCCCAGAATGTGCCTCAGCCAAAATTAACGGCTTTTCATGCTCTAGGACGCATCTGCATAGTATTTCATATGGTCCCATCTTATATAGTTGTCCTGTTATTAAGGTAAAGTCAGCTGCTCGAACCACCAGCTGCTTCTTCTGCTGTGTTGTCATCTCGGTAGGTGGAAAACCTGTAGAAAAATACTGAACAATATCCTGAAAGTATTCATCAACCATCTGGATGGAAAACAACTGGGCATCAGGAAGACCTTCATCCAAGCTGATAGGTTCTTCTCCCGACTCGAGCCTCGACAAGTGGTCAGGACCTAGATTCAGTATTCCTGGTTTGACTATGATCTCAAAGTCATATTCTTGAAACAGAATCAGCCATTTGCATATCCTTCCACCTAGCATAGGCTTGTTAACCAAATACTTCAAAGCAAAATGGTCAGTAAAAATCTTAAAATGAGATCCTAACAGATAATGTCGAAACTTCTGCAATGCATACACCATAGCTAGACCTTCTCGTTCTATCGTAGTATAATTTTTCTCTGTTGTGGACAATTTGCTACTTGCAAAAGAAATGGGGTGATCAATATTACCTTCACCTGGTTGGGCCAATATTATACCCAGAGCAATGGAGGATGCATCGACATGCACATGAAATTCCTTATTCCAGTCAGGGAATACTAAAATAGGAGCAGTTACCATCTTTTCCTTCAAAATATCCAAGCTTGCTTGACACTCAGGTGTCCACTCGAACTTAATATCTTTCTTCCACTACTTTTCCATAGGGGCTATTATCTGAGCATATCCTTTAATAAATTTCCTATAATAACCAGTGTGACCAAGCGTAGTGCGTAGTTGTTTAACATACTTCGGAGGTGGCAGGTTCACGATAATGGCTATCTTCATAGGATCCATCATTAGTCCTTGCTTACAGACAATGTGACATAGCAGAATTCCAAAAGGCGCATAGAAGATACGCTTTTTCAAGTTCAAGGAAATCTGATGCTGTCTACATTTATCCAACATAAGTCTTAGACTAGCTATGTGGTCTTTTACTAACCCAAAGATAGTCCAATCATCAAAATAAACTTCTAAGAATTTATGTATGAATTCCTTGAAAGCAGAGATGACTTCTCTAGAAAACATGGTAGGTGCATTCTTCAATCCAAAGGGCATAACTGTATACTGGAAGGATCCCATTTCTGTAGCGAAGGTTGTCTTATGTCGATATTCTGGAGCAATTCGAATCTGATGGTAACCTGAAAATCCATTAGTAAAAGAGTATACTTCTTGACCTACCACATTGTCTAAAACTTCATCTATAAAGGGGGTGGGGAAAGGATCATGCAAACAGGCATCATTCAGCTTCCTCAGATCAACACAGATTCTGATTTCTCCCTTAGTCTTCTTTTCTTGCACCACCATAGGACTGACCCACTCAGATTCTTCAACAAGCTCAATGATTCCTGCAGCAAGCATCTTATCTAGCTCCATTCAGAATTTTTCCTTATACTTAGGGTTCAGCCTATAAGGGCACTGTTTCACAGGCTTCGCATCAAGTTTCAACCGGATATTTATCACTCCTATATCCCCAAGGATACCTTTCATCTCTGAAAACTTCATCAAAAAGAGATCTTGATATTCATGGAGAAGTTGGGTCACCTTGTTTACCATTTCGTCATCCCAATAATCTCCAATGGTAGCATACTTAGGGTTTTCTTCTAACCCAATGTTTATGGTCCACATCTTTAGGGGTTGAGTCACTTCAAGTGCCTCCACTGCTAGTCCATGCACTTCGCAGTGTCCTTCTGACTCAGGAATATTAATGTTGCACGGATCTTCATCCTCGTCAATTGCGAGGTTATAACATTCTACTACATTGGCTTCCTATACCTTCCAATCAGGTTGATATTCTACTATTTCTTGATCATCAAATACTTTAGTATGAATCAACCTAACAGCGTGGCAAAGCTCAACCTCCAGATACCAATTCTTCGCTATGGGTTCCAGGGTGTGCAAAAACCTATGTACCCATTCGTCATGAGTTACATGCTTCCATGCCTCATGGCATTGCTCCAAATGTCCTTGAGGACTAGTCTTACCATTAAACCTACTTTGGACTGCCTGAGGTTGGTCCCTGAATCTTAGGTAAAAAGACTTCTGGCATGCTTCCCAACTATGAATGTAATTCTTGTGACCATTCCACCATCTGGCTGCTGTGGCTCTCTCTCCTTGTGAGGGGTCCAGTGGTACTATGACTCGCAAATATTTCCCTTCGAAAGTGATATGTCTCATCATAAGGTTAATGACTGTCGCATTTGCGATTGCCCATTCAATTCATAGCAAGGATGGATAGGGGTTGCTGTCATCAATGATCTCAATAACTTTGAAGTGTACTACAATACAGACGCCATCAATATCTACTGGGACATTAGGGAATCGTCCTAGGGGGACAATCTTCTGCTGAATGGATAATCTCAACTGTATAGGTGACCAATCGAGGGTAGGTTTTCCCATTTGTTACCAAGTTTGCTTAGTTAAGACATTTACCTCTGATCCGAGGTCCAAGATATCATCAATCATATCATACTCTCCTATCTGAGCATTCAATCTCATTTCCCTGCCAGTTCTTCTAACTCTATTAACAGTTTTTTCCTGACCATTACTTTGCTGAGGTTCGCAGGAAGCAATAACTTTCTGAAGCTCACTTAAAGCATTCTGATTTCTTAGGAGCTTCAGACAACTCTGTAAAAAGGAGGACATTGTACTTACTTTGTCCGTCAGAGCTTCTTGTGGCTGCAACTGCTGTTGATGTGGTTGCGCAGGTGCTAGTGATGTGCTAGGATCAGAAAAATATTTCTTGGCTTCCATGAATGTCTCTTTTTCTCTTTTGATATCAAATGATGGAACTTGCACTGGGGCCTTATGAACCCAAGCCTCGTCTGGCTGTTGCTCCTTATTCTGTGCTTCCATCATAGCTCCACTCCGGGTAACAACATTAATTGCTGGGGCAGGTCTTTGCTCGACGGAAATCATCTGAAGATTCTGAGTAGGGGCACTGGTTCTTTCCTGAATCTTAGCTATCAACTGCAGGCACTGCTCGACCACATGATCTACGGCCCGAGAATAGCAACATGTCGTAGTGGAGTTCTGACAGTCTCTTGCTAGATGCCTGGCCTGGTTACAATTGTAACACACAACCTGGCCTCTTCCTCTTCTAACCATACCACCTCGACCATGACCTCCAAAAGAACCTATACCTGATGCACCACCGCGGTAACCATAGCCATCATTGCTCTATCCCTCATTCTCTACCCGATAAGCATCACAAATCTGTTCTCTCATGAGGTCAAAGCTGCGACACTCATCTTCGTTGTGTCCCACCGATTTACAGAACTTACAATAAGAGTTCTTAGGGACTTGCACATACCTCTGCAAAAGATAGCAGTCTTTAGGTCGATGCCGGCCAGTTGTCCGACAGATTTCACAATATAGAACAGTAGGGTTGAATGGGTTTGGCGCACCGGTATTTAGGTAGTTTCCTACCACAGGACACTGTTCCTTGTCGTGACCTTCTGTCCGACATTGTGTACACCAAACCTCTTCGTGACCATTTTTTCCTTTCTTCATATCGTGAAGCTCCAGAGCCATCATTGCCAACTCCACTTGGATTTGAGCAATCCCAGAATTATCTTCGACGGGAGCGGTTTCAAGCTTCATCGTGATTTCCAAAGCCTCCTGCTGGTCAGCAACCTTCTGTTGCATGAGTGGAGTTCTGATATGCGGTAACAATGATGCAATGAACCATTCCTTGTGCTGCGCAGGTCCAATGGTGAAACTGAATTGGTATAGCAATTAAAGTCCCACACTAATTCACCGCGCCTTTGCTGAATATCTTTCAATTTAGTGATACACTACGACTCTGATTTCGGCTTCTTAAATTCCTTTATCATTGCTTCTTTTATATCAACCAATGCATGGTTTTGAGTGCCAGAAAACTTCATGAACCAGGTCAGAGCATGGTCTCTCAAAAGAAGTAACCAGCTGCGCTCTTTTTGTATCTTGATCTGTAATGGTCTTAGCAGTCCACACTGCTTCACATAAAAACCAGAACTATTCTAGATCCTCTGATCCAGTTCCTTTGAAAACGGGTAGCTTAATGTCATCATGCATGTGGGCCATAGTGGATCTAGCGGGGGTTGGAGGGGGACTTGAAGTAGGCGAGGGGGAACTTACTGGGGTAGACTGACCTGCAACAAGAATACTCAAGCTAGGGTTAATTTCAGACTGTGACGGGTTCTCAGGGATAACAAGTCTGCACTGCGGGGTTACTGGAGGGTTTCCAACGGAAGGGGTTTCTTCAGGTTCTGAATCTGCGGGACTTACAGGGGAATGCTCAGTATGCTGACCCTGGGAATAGGAACCAAAATCTCGCTTGTACCTTTTGCCACTTTGCAGCAAACCACTTTTCTCGTCAAAGGTATTGTCACTTGCAAACATAGGTTAGTAATACTAAATCTAACAGTCTGATTTAATTAGCAATATACCTTTTTTAGCTAATAGCATTTTAATTCTCAAACTAAATGAATTCAAAAAATTACCCCTTGGTCCTTTGAAAAACTGCCACTCGGCTTTGCTAAAGGAAGTACTCGTGTTGATGGTGAACTCTGTCACAAATGCTTCGAGGGTTCGCGTTGTCCAGAAATCAACAGCGCGGGATATCTCGTTGTTCACCATTTTCGGTATATTATTTCTTGCGGGGGTCCACTCAGGAAACTGATGTTCTTTGAAGTTCGTCCTTCTCTCTGTTAACCTGGATAACCACTAGTGCAACTCTATGTGGATACTACCAAAGAAAATTTCATAAACATCACAAAAAACATACCGTTGTAAAAATTCGTTTGCACTATGACGCAGATCTTTGTTCTCTTGCTCAGCGAATTTTAGATAAGTCTCATCAAGCCAATCACCGGTTTCTTTCACAGAGGGTCTCTAGAACATAGCCTTCAAGGTACAATGTAAACCCCTCTTGAGCAGATACTAAGTTCAACCGGAAAAGGAACCAATTTGTTGGGCTATAGGGTAGACCCGGGCTTTACACCATTCACTTCGCACCAACAAAAGACCCACAGTGTTGGCCCTTTCAGCAAAAACCTGCGAACAGGTTGCAGTCTCACCCATAACATCTATGGGGTGCCTCAGAATCAGGTTTCTGCAAGTAGGAGAGGGATATTACTGTACCTTTAGCCTTTAATAACTTATATTCATATAAAACAGAACTTCAACATTCACATATATAACTTTGCAGCTAAATAAACAGACAGTGACTTGCTTAACCCTTTCCTGGGAATTCACAGTGAAGTTATTTAATTAGCAGTGATCTTACTTATCAGATGTATATTTATNAACCAAAACCACAACACACGATATAACATGGTTCACCCCCAGTGTAGGGGTTACGTCCACAGAACTGTGGTTTATTCAACTCTTTACAAAAACCACAGTTCTGATCTGCACACTCAGCTGCAAATCCCTTCAAGTCCTCAAAGCCATGCACACAGTAGTAGGCCTCTACGCACACAGCTGTAGATTTCCTTTATCACCCAAAACACTCTGCGCACATAACTGCAGAGGTCATCCACACACACAGCTGGGACTTAACCTTCTCTTACAAAAATAGCCTTAGCTTCACATCAATTTATCTTACATCAAAAATCCTAAACTGACTTCTTTACAAGAGTGCTTATTTATAGTGCACTTATTACAAAGCCATGGGCTTAAACCATGGGCACCCTGAACCCTAAACCCTGTATTTAAACCGTGGGTTTATTACAAAAGAAGGTTTTTATTCAACCCTGACACCCCTAAGACTATTTTGAGTCATAGCTCCACTTACAACTCCCATAACTCTGCAGAGTTACCCATCTTAAGGACCGTTAGGGTGCGTGCCCCAACACTACTCCACTGGTTTGTTCATTAATCCCCCTTGGAAGATGAAAAAAGTGGAGCAGAGACAAAATTCTACAAGTTTTTCCATCTCTGGGTCAGTGACTTCATGGATGAATTTAATGGCTTCATTTAGGGGAATCTTGGTAAATAGGCTCACCATGATGTCAATGGGGTTAATCTTTTCTTTAGAAATTAGTTGAACAAAGACGCTAGAGTCTTTAATGTAGGACTCGATGTGTCCAACAAGATCACCTAACCATTTAGCTACAAATTTTGCCAGCTCATAGGTGGGGGAACCAATAGTATTAACAATTGGTCTTAGTGGAACCCCTTCTTTATGAATTTTGGGTAAACCATAAATTCTCGGGGTGATTTCTCCTGTCGACATGAGGATCTTTTGGTTTTATCATCAAGACTGGAAGTTTTGATGACCTTCTTGACTTCTCTCAAGATTTTAGAAATCAGATTGCTGCCTAGTTGTTTATAGCTCCCTCTAGAGCTAAGATCATCAAGCATTTTAGAGACATAGTCTTTGTTGTTAAGGAGAACTGTAGCTCCTCCCTTATCGGCCTTGAGGACTATAATGTCTTCATTGTTCCTAATATTTTTTAAGGATTCTCGTTCTCCTCTCCTAAGGTTATCCTTTGGTGGTCTGGCCTTCTTCAGGATGACAACATAGTCCTTCCTAACCTCTTCTTTTGCGTCTTTCGGATAAATTTTGTATCGCATCCTCGATGTTGCAAATGATGTTTTCTATTGAGATCTTCTTAGGATAAATGGAAAAACCTAGGCCCTTTTTAAGAACATTGTACTCCTCAATTTTGAGTGTGTGGTTGGAGAGACTGACTACACGTTTGCCGGTGGCATTCTTTAGCTTGGTTGGTTGTGTCTTATTATCATTCTCTTTCTTAGAATGTCGTGGTGGATGCATCTTCTTATCCTTCCCATTATTAGATAATTGTGATGGATGCACCTCCTCTACTAGTCTCGGATGTATCTTATCAATCTTGTTCTTAGATCGTTGTTGTGGAGGAAGTGCCTCATTCTTAGAATGTTGTGGTGGAGGATGTGTCCCTTATAGGTTAGGATGCGCTTCATGCTCTAAACAACAGGAATCAATGTGATTCATATCCATCTCATATGCAGTATCTACATCCTTGTGAGACATCTTTTTCGTGTGTGTAGTACCCAGCCCCATCGAGCATGTAGTTTCCATCCCTCTCACCATTTCCAAATAACATGGAGTCCCCAGCTCACATGGATGTACTTCACGGCCATGTGCATTGTTGAATAATCTAATAAATTTTTTATATTGTCTATTCCTTACAGCGTATTCCTCTTTTCCAGCCTTCAGTGCTGCGCAAGCATCCTCAATGTTCCAAAGATCTTCTCTAAGGGTGTGTGCTATTTTCAAGTCGATTTCAAATTCTATTCCAGATAAATTGTTCAGATCTGAGTGTGTCCTCCTAATCTCTCCTCATACTATGGAAAAGCCCAAATGATCGAATGCCGAGTTGTTGCTGTAATTTCCTAAATGGTGATTGACAATGGCAAATTTTGGAAGAGTGTTGGTGTCTCTGCATCTTTTTAAGAAGTCTAGATATACACCTCTACGTTGGATTTTGATTCTTGTCAATTCCATCCTATTAGTCTCTTTGGCTATGTCCCTTCCATATAGGGTAGCAAACTGAAACCCTACACTAATCCACCTCACTGCAGAAACTTACAAACTGAAACTTACTAAACTAGTCAAAATTCCCCATAGGTGCATAAAGTACTTTCCAAAATAGTCAAGATGCTCACAAATTGGATTAATGAGTTGGTACAACTAATAAGTGAATGAAATTGGAAAAAATCATGCTTTTAGGAGAGAAAAATAAGGAGGGTGAGTTGCGACAAAAACTAGGAAGTTGCTTTAGACTAGCTTTTACCTTTTTCTTTAAAAGCTGATAAAAAAGAAGAAATCACATAATAAAGCAGGAACACACACTTGATAATACTGGGAAATATATGGGTTCTCAGAATATTATCTAGAATATTTCCAAAGTTCTATTAAAATAATTTTAGGCAAGTTTGACCATAGAAAAACAGGTGGATTCGAACTAGCTAGTGTAGGACCTAGGAAATTGATCAAAAAGACTAATTATTTTATCATAATTATGGCAATGGGTTTTGATTATTCCAACAAGATAAGGATGAAAAATATAGAAACCATATGCTACATATAAATTTCTTCACTGAAAGTATTAAACACTAGAGAAATTGCTCCATACAAGTCTGGTATACAACTCATTCAACATGGGAGTCAAATACCTGAAAACTAGTGATTTAATAACATGGAATTGTAAGAGTTTCACATATGGATTTCTTGGATTTCAAACCACATAGTATACGGACATGAAATTATATATTAAAAAATCATATATGTTTGTTAAAACATCCTCAAAATTTTAGAACATCCCTCATATAAATATGATATAAAACTACTTCAAGGTTGAATCCAAATATTTGAAAACTAGTTATTCAAGAGCATGGGAATGTGAGCCTTTCACAGTGCAGTTTCTTGAATTTTGAGATACAGATAATATGGTCATGAAATTAAAGAGTTATACATCATTTATGGCTTTCCTATTGTTGACACCTTTCACACACTTGGGGGTTAAGAGCAACAAAAATATTCAAGATGCTAGGTGTGTCGTTGGAAGAAAGTATTGAGTCAAGTACCTGTCACTTGATCTTGACTCCTCCATTTAGGATAAAATCCTAACAAATCCAAGGGGTGTGGTCCCTAAGAAAGAGTTGTCTAAGGCTATTTAAGTTTTAATTGTTATTGATGAAAGTAAGTTGTTTAGGATTTTTTTGAAGTAAATTTTGATACAAGATTGTTTTCAAATTTAAGTAAATATTCACCAGCATAACATCAACACATAAAGAGAGATTAAAATAATTCCAAACCAGATCAGCACCAATAGAGTCAAAGTGAAATAATGTTGTTGAAGTAAAATGTTTTGCAAATGTGTCTTGGTCAATTTTAATTATTAAGAGATGAGTATAATTATGGGAAGGGAATTCTCGATATACTGAAAGTACTAAGAATGTGTCTGGAAGATGACTAAAGTGGTTCCTCACTCAGAAATGTGGGATGAATCAGAGTCTCTAAGAATGTGTCTGACACTACACCAACAAGGATGTAGCCTAACTGTATCTCGATTTCACTACTCAGTTGTTCCCGCTTCCTTTGAGAAATTTTCCCACGATTGTCAACTATTGTATGCTAAATTTTTGTAATGTTTCTAGGGGGAGTTTATTTTATTAATGAAAGATTAGATTAATGTGAATAAATTAGAAATTGTTGAAAATCCCTTTTGATTTCCCAACGACCAATAAAATATCACAGAGGGAAAGAGCATACACAAGTTGACAAAAAAATGTTTATTCCAATTTGATACAACAAATAAGTTTGTAAAAACAAAGGACTAACAACAAATTAGAACTACAACTATGTGTCACTTTCTAATCATCCACCAATAATCAGCAAAGCATTTAGTTGGTGGCGAGAGCATACTTCGTGGCAATGAGTTGGGTAAGAAAGTAAAAATTAATATGAGATGAAATAAAATAAAATAAAAATAATATATACATTGTTTCATGAAGGAAAATTGTGTGCAAGTGTTGATTAGTAAAATGAAAACCATGAAAGAGACTACGAATCACCCCAGGGGAGATGGAGTGTGGGTAACCCACTTGATTTCTCTATTAATGAGTTTACTATATGATAAAAAAATGAATTATGATTTGCACTTTGATCCTTGAAACGGGTCTAAAGGCTTACAATGTCATCAGGGGAGAAAAGGAAAGAAGAAAAGGTATGGAGGATGGAGCTTTTTTTATGTCTAGGATGGCCGAAATTTGAAATTCTAGCAGTATGTTCTCCTCCTTTTCTCAAAACCTGTTAAAAAATAGACAGTTAATTGTGTTATAAAATTGTAATTTTTCAAATCAAATGCATAATCTGCCCTACTCAAAATGCTCAAGAAATTGTATATATTTTTAAGTGAAAATGGCACTTTTAAATAAAATAATATTTCAAATACATAATTATTTATCCAATTTTACTAAGCATCAAGTAACCAAAACCAAGAATTAAGATTGAATTTAACGGGCTTGGAAATTTAAGGAGAGATGGATCTGCAAAACAATTGTATTAGAAACAGAAAAATTGATGTTGTAAAGAGAATTGGATGCAACTGAGCTCCAAGCCCCTTCACTCTGATACAAATCTGTAAAAACTAAGCAATTTCTCAAAAGAACAAGGTTAATCCAGTCATTTCAATAATTAAAAAGAAGAAGGGGAGAATAAGTATAACCAAATACAATTTTCTACTCCTACAAAATTCTGATACTAAAATTAACATAAGTAACTTGACAACAGCAAATACTTATTTAAATTTAACTGGATCTAAACACATCATTCGAAAGAAATAAAGCATGAAATTCCACAGATTTCACCTCATATTTTGACCAAATCACAAGATCACAATGCAATCATAGACTAGCCTCCAAATCCCTCAATCTTTATTAGCAAAATATTAGAAACATAAGTACAAAGGGCAGAGGTTCAATGCATCCTCTTCAACAAAGGAGGGAAAAAACCTTGTTTTATAGCAAAAAAGAAGCTCAAACCCCTAGGAGGGAGAATTTGACAAGTGTGAGGTGTTTTGGGGGTTGAGAAAATGGTGGGAGGAAGGCCTGAGTGTTGGAATGAATGGATTCTAACTATATTGAGGTATTCCACTTGGTTTGGGAAGCGTTTATCTCCTCTAACCACTTCATCCAAGTGGTAAAACCACCCTCCATGTGTGCGACCCCCTTTTGTGGAAGTGATTTAGAGCCCCTCCTTTTATGGTTGGAGATGATTGTCTTTGTTCATAAATGTCCCAAAAAATATCTTCAACAACTTTGACAACTTAGAGACAAGTCCTATACAATCTGCCTTTGACTTAGGGATTGGATTTTCTCCAATTTTCCCATTTATTTGACCCTCTAATCCAATTTTGAGAGAAAATCAAAATTAATAGTTGAAAATTACTAATTTGACTCTCAAAAGTGGGTTTAGGGGTTAAATTAGGTCCTTGCATCCAAAAATTACCATCCCCATGACCAAATTGGATCCCTAAGCCCAATTTTATTACCTATTGAAATATTACAAGTAAAATACACTTTATCGATGATTTTATTAAAAAACTAAAAATAAAAAAAATCCTCAGGGGGACTTATCATATGTTCACAAAAATCTAGACATGTGACTATCATGTTAAAATACATAGACCCTAGGCTGTAATAACCTTTCTCAGAAAAATGTTACAAAACTCACCATCCCAACTTTGGAGGATTTTGAATGAAAAAAACTTGAAACTTTTATGTGACTTAAAAAAGAGTCATATAATTAACAAGGGAAAAAACACTCAAGGATGATGATATTGATGACCAATTCCAAGAATTCCAATCCTTTTACATAAAATAACCTCATTCTATGTTATTTATTACAATTCCCTCGAAAGGGTGTGAGCATCCAAAAGAGGCCACAACTGACCCTGATGAAACCTCGAAACTTCCGAGCAGTGAGTAAGAACAAGTAATTTGTTTCGATCCTTTGTGGCTCACTTGAAAAATACCATAAGTGAAATTTAATGGATAACACCTATAATCGTCAAAATGATATAAAATTCCTCATACAAATATGATATACAACTCTTTCCAAAATGGAAGCCAAATACATGAAAACTAGTCATTCAAGAGCATGGGAATGGAAGCCTTTCGCATATGGATTTCTAATATTTTTATTTATAGATAATATGGACATAAGAGTAAATATCCATACATAATATACCCAATATTGGGTCTCAAATATCCTCAACAAAGTGCAAGCACCACTCCAACAAGTGCTCCATCAACATGAGAGTGTAGGGGAATGGAGAAGAAGGAATGAAAGAATAGGGATATATATGAGAATTCTACTATATGGACATTTAAAATTAAACTAAAAATTCTTTAGTAAGCTCTAATTAGAGGTATAAACATCCCATCCATCAAAAAACTTGGAAAAAAATCCAACTCCCTCAAAATTGGTTCACAAGTAGGGAGAGTGAACACTCACTGTGTAATGGACAACCAAAATATCTCCAAAATTCCAAAGCCCAATTAAAAATTGATAAAAATCCATTCTAATTCCTCATGAAATCATTTTATAACTTCATGAGGCCTCCTAAGGTCAAATTTCCCTCCATGGGCTTCCTCCAACTCATCTTAGTGGTTTAGTAACTCTCACGACACTTGTCTTCCTCTTCATGCTCCAATTCTTTTCCCAATTCGAATGGCTTCCTCTAACTCTGAAATTCGACCTCTTGGTAGATATTTTTATCCCTTTCATGACATATTTGTCATATTTATTCAATGAGTTCTGAATTTTGCATCCTTGTCATAGAATCTTCCATCATGTGTTGTCATAGAGTGCATGGAATCTCCTTCCAAGTGGCACACATTGTCTTCTATTCTCTTCCTTTGTTGGATTCATCTACCCAACATGCACACTTATTTGGTCAATTTTGGCCTATTTACCCACTATCCTAAGTTTAATTGACTTACTTGGCATCCGATAAGCACACTATGACATCAGCATGAGAACACCCACACCCTCCTTCATTCAAGAAGGCCAATTATGCCTTCTCCTTCATTCGAGGAGGCTAACTGGGCTTCCTCCTTCAAATAAGGAGCAATTTTGGGGTGATGTGAGTGTCATAAATGCACCTAATTGCTAACTGATTGTTGTATAACCTAACAATTAGTTAATCTGAGTTGTGAAGGCATCTCCATTCATTATTTGATTGTTTCTTTCCAATATTTATGAACTGGAGCTAACACTGGAGCCTACAACCACTTCTGATGGCATTCATCACTTCAGTTAACTCCATCGGAGCTACTTGGAGTTATGGATGTGATAACTCCTTTAGTTAGACATGTAGTTACATGTGATGAGTCACTTTTAGTTAGACTCAGTCATCTATTACACTCCGATTCAGTTAGGACTTAGTGTGAGAGTCAGTTATTGATTAGTTATGTGGTTAACTAAGTGTGTCGATTGTGGCTGACATTGAGTTAAGCTACACCCATTCATTCAATTCGAATGACCTGCTTGGGAATTTGAAATGTCTCGGCATTCATGCACCTTGCATGACCATTGTATTGTCCTATTATTATTTTATTTATTATACAAAGCTACAACATTCTATTGTAGCACCATTATGCCATTTTCATGCTTAATTCTTTGAAATCTCTTATGAGACTGTATTTTAGTCCATAGATTACTATGACAGATTAATATGGTATTAGAGCTCATGGTGAGACGAAGCTCCTTCTCTTCAAAAACATGGTTTTGGACGTATCTTGCATGAAAAATTGAGCAAAAGCTCAAATTCTAGCATTGCACCAGAAGCAGAAGGTTTACCACTAAATACCCTAAGTTAAGGAATTGTTGATCAAGCTTGCTTTATCAATTATGCTAGGTGTAATGAAAACCTGAAATGTGTTGGATGTTCGACCTTATGGTGACTTTATTGTTTTGATTTGTAGGTTTTACAAGCTCACTGCATTCGCTAGAACATTTTAATATGGCTTCTTCCATGGAACTTTTGATTCTATTCAATTTCCATCAATGGAAAGGAGAGATCAAGATCCAGCTATGTGCTAGAGGACTCTACCAGGACACTATGGACACAGAAGAAAATCCTACTCATGTTATAGATAAGGCTATATTTTTTAATAATAAATATGAAGCATTTGGTTTCTTGTGTCTCTCTATCTCCAAGGATATTCTATTCCACCTCTCGGGATTGAATACTCTGAAAGAGATTTAGGACCAACTTGCCTCCCTATATGGAAAACAGGATGAGTTGAGGGTTTATCAGCTTAAAAATGAGTTGATGTCTCTTCAACCTGGAAATTTTGAGACCCTTAATCATTTTGTCACAAAATTAAAACATATAGTCCTTCTATTGAAGCAGTGTGAGGTGAAGAAGGAGGATGATCAGCTCATCCTCACCATTATCTCAAAACTTGTTACTGACTATTCAATGTTTGTTTCTACAATCCGTGCAGGGAATATCACAACCCCTAGATGGAAGATGCCTTCACTAAATTCCTTCATTGAGTCCCTAAAAAGTGAGCATGATAAGCTTGTCTAGATGGGGATCATTATATCCTCCCGTGATCAAGCCCTCTTTGCTTCAGGACCCAAGGATTCAAAGGTGAAAGGAAAGTAGCAGAAGAAACCCAAAACCAAATTCAAATTTCCTAAGCCAAAATTTCAAAACCAATAGCAAGAAGGACCTTCTGGCTCGAAGAAGAACAAAAACAAAGGCCACCATGGGAAGGAAAAAGTCAAGTGTTCATACTGTGGGAAAGGCTTCCACCCTAAACATGCCTGCATGAAAAAGAAAATTGACGAAGCTACTTCTCTCCTTGAGGGAAATAACATAAATATTCTGGAAAGCTTTCGGAGGAAAGAAAATCAAGATCAGGAATACCAACATGAAAGAGGTCATGCCCTCATGGCAAGCACTTTGAAGTTCATGGCTCTACTCATAGATTCTGGAGCTTCGAACCACATGATGGCCAGCAAATACTCTTTCTCTTCGCTCGACACTAGCAAGAGCATTCCCATCCACATGGGAGATGACTCTACCATCATCTCAAAAGGACAAGGTAAAATAAATCTTGAGCATGGTTATTTTTCCGATGTTCTATATGTAGCATCTCTTGCATCAAACCTCCTAAGTGTCGATGAAAGGACCCATAATAGAGTTCCCAAGAGAGTATCATTCAGTCTTGATGATGTACAAATTACTGAACTTGCATCTAGGAAACTTGTGGCAAAGGGCTGTGCAAATCATCATGCAGAAGCCTATGAGTTTTCCCATTTTGTGGAGGATGCAAGGCCCACAGCTCTGTTGAATCATGAAAATGAGGTTAGTAGGCTCTAGCATGAGAGGTTTGGCCACCTAAAATTCAAGTACTTGTAGCATTTACCGAAAAATTCCATGGTTGAAGGCCCCCTGTAACATCTCGTTTTTGACCCCGTTGCATGGAATGTGCATGATGTATATATATTGTAATAATCATGATGCAGAGCTAAAGGCCAAGGCCCTACCATTGATTGGTTATGCTATGTTTTAGATTTAAATTGTCATCGATGGAATATCAGAGCATGTGGCATACATATTGAGTATGTCATCATGTAAATATGCATTTTTAATTAAACAACCCAACCAGCTATGGTCGCAGCAACTAAATTGAGAAGGGGCATGATTCTCATAAGGATAAGGGGGGGGATGTCAAACCTTGGACAATGAGGGAAAAATCCATGTGTCATCTTTCCTTGTTTTATCCAACCACCACCATTAAGAGCTGCTGCTGTTAGTTGGGGTAGTTATGGCTGGGAGTGGAGTGTGGCAGGACTGTCAGCCCTTTCCCACATGCACGCTCCACCAATGTGGTTGACCTCAGGATGGCAAGCAAAAACCACCACCATCACTACAGTGAACACTCCACTCTCTCCACGAGGGTGCTGAAACAATCACACACTTTCGACTACTATGCATCCTCACGTAGGGAACATTGTCTATTAATTATTCTCTCATGCACGGGCACCTTTGCTATTTGGGTCTCGTGCAGTCAGGAGAGAGGAGTCATCCCCACTGTCATTCACATTGTTCCACAACAAGGAATCAGGTGTGTTCTCGACGTGCATTTGGAATTGGGTGTAAATATTCTCTCACACACTAGGTTCTGCATTATTGTTACTCATGCAACAATTTGGGAGCCGTTCGGTCACTATCACCCACAATTTTCCTATGGAGATCCATCTTATGCTCAGGGATTGTGTGTAAGTTTTCCTTACTGATTTGTGGCTCGTGCATATGTTCTTCCCTCTGTATTTTGGGGTCTAGTGCAAGTTTCTCTCATGCACAGGCTGGGAGATTGTATTTCTTCCCCAGCGTGGTTTGTGTAAGTCTTCATGTGGCTTTATTTCCCTGGACGGGCTGTTGTTCCCCACATTTGTTGGTTGTGTATGATATTACACTTTGGGGCTTCCGCAGACTGTTTGGAGTCGTTTTCCCCTGTTAAGATGAAATTGCTAATTGATTTCCTGCGTGCAATGGTTGGTTTTGGACTGTGTTGGGAGTAGGGATGGGTTCTTGTTTTGCTTGATAAAACTAGTGTGTTTGGAAACCACACAGACAGAGCTAGAGGGATGGATTTCTTCTCCACAACCCCTGAATAGCACTGGAAGGGAAGGCATGGACTAAGGGACTATGTAGCAGATAAGGGATTGATTCCTTGTGTTGGGTGTGTGTGGGTGTATTAGAAGTTAGGCTAGTTCTAGTGTAGGTGTTCCTAGCTCCGTAATGAGCTCACCAACTTAGCATTTAGCCTTTCCCAACTCCTGGATGGCCTGATAAACCTGACCATGTTGGATTGGCTATCTTCTTGATGGCCTGATAAACCCAACTGTGTTGGCTTGGCTGTGTATTGTGTATCCTTGGCTAGGTGTAAGCCTACTTGTTCCTTATTCCTTTGAGGATCATTCCCATCTTAGGGGTGGCAGTGTTGCTGAGAGATTAAGGAGCACACTGGCCTATGGTTGGGTGGAACATTGCAGTAATGTAGCTGGTTGTGGAATGAGTTCTTTATAAGATAAGTAATCTTGTCTATTTTACTTCTGCAATCATATTTTCTGTTAATGAATGTGATGAACATGTTGAATTCTTGTATGAACGTATGTTTTCTTCCACTATATGATAAAGGTTCATGTGTGCATGTTCTAGTTCAAAGCATTTTATTTCAGCATTTGAGCAATTTTATGAATGCACATGTTCATGGGGCTGGTAGCCTGAATGGTTAACGCCATGGTAGCATCCTCTACATCGGTCGGAGGGTCAAGGACGTTACACCTCCTGGTCATCAAAGCTACCTCCATAATTTGCAAAGGATGTGTTTTGGGCAAGCATCCCGAGCATAAATTTGATCGAGGGAAGACAAGCCAAGCATCATAAATTTTGGGGCTGATTCATTCTGATATCTACAGACCAATTCCCACCACATCCTTGAATGGATCTTGATATTTTATCACTTTTATAGATGATTTTTCTAGATATACATGGGCCTTCTTCATCAAAAAAAAGTCAGAAGTCTTAGAAAAATTCATTGAATTAAAAGCACTGATTGAGAATGCATATGGGAAAAAAATCAAAACTTTGAGATCTGATAATGGCAAGGAATATATCAGTAATGGGTTGCTGCATATATGTTCCAAAAGTGGTATTCAGATCCAACATTCAGTTCCCTACACTCCCTAGTAGAACGATGTAGCAGAGAGAAAGAATCGGTCTCTCAAGGAGATGACCACTTGCATGCTGGAAGCCAAGAAGTTGGCTGAAAATTTATGGGATGAGGCCATGAATGCTTCTGTATACATTCATAATAGAGTGCCTCACTCATATGTGAAACAAAATACCCATTTATAAGACTACTTTGGACACAACCCGTATGTGTCGAATCTCAGGGTGTTTGGGTCCACTTCATGGGCCCAAATTCCACTTGATAAGACGAAATATTTGCAACCGCAAAGTGTTGAATGTTTGTTTATTGGATATCCTAATGAATATAAAGGATTAAAGCTACTATATATTAGAACAAAACAATTCATTATTGAAATATATTAAATTGAGCACATAGATATGTAGACAAACACACAACTCACAAAATAGATCACACAATTTACTCAGCAATTAAAGAATGAAACAGTGCAAAAATGTCTTGTAGTTGTGAATGATTTCATTAATAAAAAAAGTAATCAGATAATAATTACAATGAAGTATAATGGCTTTCATATCCACATGAAATTCGAATCCAGATGAGGAAATTCAAATTGATAGACTCGACTTGACTGTAGGTAACTAAGACCTTGTCTAAATCACTATCGGAGGACTCAATAGTTAACTGACCTTGTCCAAACCATAACCGGAGCTCATCAAAGCTCTAAAACACAAATCAAGTGTTACATTCAGTGTTGACTAAGGATAAATGACTGTGGTAGGTGAGAAATATGCCCCTCCTGAGTGCATTCATGTAAACCTAGCGCTAACTAAATGTAGAGGACTGGAACTGAATGTAATTGACTCCTAACTTAGCTTGACTAATCATCAACTAAACTGAACTGACCTTGGTTGGTTTCAGCACTCCCAGTTGCTCCTAAATTGTAGGTATTTGTCTAGGAGGCTCCTTGTTAGAATAATCAACCCATAGTATTTACCCACTTAGACATTAATTCATTTATTTTTGTCTTATTTTCCTAGTACATGAGTCCCACCATGTGCAAGTTGATAATTTCCTATCCATAGAGGTAAAACTTGCCATATTTGACTCATGTAGCACTTGGGAAAGCCTTAGGAATCAAATCTGCTTTATTCCTGGCCTCATAGGCGCCCTTTTTCTTTTTCTGCTTTATTGCCTGATTTTTCAATGTTTTAAGGCACATAGGAAAGCAAGACTAGGTGAGGTGAATCAGCTTTGTTGCCTCTTCCTCCTCCACTCTTT
>LPNX010571647.1:146212-311326 GCA_001517045.1 Pseudotsuga menziesii
TTTTTTGTGGGATACTCTGAAGATTCAAAAGGGTACAATTTTATAAACTTGAGCACAAACAAAGCCTTCATTGAAAGGTGTGTTCAGTTTGAAGAAGAACCCCTTGCAGAAGTGGAGATTGGTGAAGCCTCTTCACCACCTGAACCTCAAGAAGTAAGTAAAAAGTTTGTTGAACATGCTGATTCTGATTTTTCTGATGGATATGAGTTTATTACAGACCCAAACATCCCCAAAAGGCCTAAATGGGCAGCCAAGACACTACATGCAGCTGGACAGTTAGCTGGGGATCCCAATGACCCAAGGAGGACTAGATCTCAATTTGAGAGTGGTCTGTGCATGAAGGATCCTGAGTTTGCTGAAAGATGTTATTTGATGGTGGATTCTGATCCTCAAACATATGAAGAAGAATTAGTAGATCCAAGATGGCAAGCTTCCATGAATGAGGATTTCAACTCGCTACAGAAGAGCAACACATGGGAGCTAGTGGATCTTCCCCCAGGGAGAAAACTAGTACAGTGTAAGTGGGTCTATAAGACAAAATTTGCTGCTGATGGTTCACCACTGAAGTACAAGGATATATTGGTAGCTAAATCCTACTCACAGGTTCATGGCATTGATTACAATGAGACTTTTTCCCCAGTGGCAAAGATGGATTCAATCAGGCTAGCTCTAGCCATTGCAGCATCAAGGCAATGGGAGGTACATCACATGGATGTAAAATGTGCCTTTCTGAATGGTGATCTCACTGAGGAGATATATATGCAGCAGCCCCAAGGTTTTTCTACTTACCATTCTCTTGTGTGCAGGTTGAGAAAGTCATTGTATGGGCTAAAGCAAGCCCCCAGGGCTTGGTATGCCAAGATAGATAGCTTCTTGCTATCTCTGAATTTTGTTTGGTGCAAATCAGATTCGAATGTCTATCTGAAGGTAATTAATGGTTCATTAATGATCATTGTGTTATATGTTGATGACCTCCTCATTACAGGAAGCTCACGGGATGAGATTGCTTCCCTAAAAGGAGCTATGAACCAAGCCTTCTCCGTGACATATTTGGGGCTCTTAAGTCAATTTCTGGGGCTTGAGATTGCTCAAACCAAAGCTGGAATCACGGTGCACCAGTCCAAATATGCCTTGGATTTGCTGATCAAATTCAGAATGCAAGATTGCAAAGCAAGCAAAACTCCTTTCCTTTCAGGAGTAAAGCTGGAGGAAAATGATTCTCCACCGATGGTAAACAACACTTTGTATAGACAGTTGATTGGATGTTTATTGTATTTGACACATATTCGACCTGATCTTTGTTATGTAGTCAGTGTTGCTTCTAGATTCATGGATCAGCCCCATGAGATCCATTGGAAAGCAGCCAAGAGGATCCTTAGCTTTGTTCAGGGAACAAGGACACATGGGATTTTCTATAAAGCCAATTCTGACCTTGAGTTAATTGGTTTTACTGATAGTGATTGGGCAAGTGATAGCACAGACAGGAAGTCCACTTCAGGTTATGTGTTCATGCTTGCAGAAGGGCCAATCAGCTGGTCAAGAAAGAAATAGAGTGCCATTGCACTCTCATCTACAGAAGCTGAGTACAGAGGAGTTGTCAATGCAACAACTCAGTGTTTATGGTTGCAGGGTTTACTTGGAGAGTGTGGTTTCGAACCTGAGTACTCAACTACCATCTACTGTGATAACCAGAGTACCATTCAAATCTGTAAAGATCCAGTTCAGAAGCAGAGAACCAGACACATTGAGATTCACATGCACTACATCAGAGAGCTTGTGCATGATGGCACCATTCACCTACTCTTCTGTTCATCTTCAGAACAAGTAGCTGATATCTTCACCAAAGCATTTTGTGAGAATACCTTCAGCAATCTCAAATCACTGCTGGGGATTTTTGATCATGCTGTCAAAGCATGAGTAGAGACAAGATTCTATAATTTTGTTTTACAGTCCATGTTTAAGGGAGGATTTTCCCAAGTTGGTTTTGCCTCTTTCCTTGGTTCATATGGACGTGCAGTATGTAAAAGGGTGACTAAGCCTTGTTGCTAGGCCCTATATTTTTGATTTATTACTCATAAATTCAGGCTTAAGGGGGGGTGTTAGAATAATCAACCCATAGTATTTACCCACTTAGACATTAATTCATTTATTTTTGTCTTATTTTCCTAGTACATGAGTCCCACCATGTGCAAGTTGATAATTGCCTATCCATAGAGGTCAAACTTGCCATATTTGACTCATGTAGTGCTTGGGAAAGCCTTAGGAATCAAATCTACTTTATTCCTGGCCTCCTAGGTGCCCTTCTGCTTTTTCTGCTTTATTGCCTGCTTTTTCAATGTTTTAAGGCACATAGGAAAGCAAGACTAGGTGAGGTGAATCAGCTTTGTTGCCTCTTCCTCCTCCACTATTTCCTCCATGCAAAAGCATGTATGAGCTTCCATTCCACCACTCATTAGCTTGCCCATGCACCCTTGCCAATTCGTGACCCTCATGACAGATTTGGGATCAGCATTTTACACCTATGGGGGATTTGCCTATTTTGGGTAAGCCTGCTTTATGCTAGCTTTGGATGCTTCCTTATGGATTCGACCTATTGATGTATTCTATATATTCAGCAACCTATTTTATTACAGGGTTGGCTATTGTACACTAAGTTAATATAATTTTGTGTTACAGCTCCATTTTCAGTCTCCATTGTTGACAATTTTGCATGATCAATTGTAATTTGTTGTGAGTGAAATTAATCTATTGCTGGTCAGAATTTCTACACTCCTAAACTAATGCAATTAAGTGCAATTAGTGGCATTAAGCCTCAATTAGTGTTCCCCACACTTCGCTAATTGAAACATGTGCCCCAATTAGGCCAAGTGGACCCAATGGTGCTAATGACTAAAAATAGACTAGATGGACTCTTGATTTAGACATGAATCCTAATTTAGACATATGACCAAATTGGACAAGGGAGGATTAATAATCCTAACAACCCCCCTGAATGCTAACTTGGACAATCTGTGGGCCCTAGTAACTAAGACCATAGGTCACCCATTACATCAAGTAAAATAAAGTAACTGCTTAATACAAGGAGCTAGGAAAAAAAACACATGGGAAACAAGCCCCCCTCTATGTAAGCAGGTAGAATCAGGTCTCAAGTTTGAAAAACTTGAAAATATGTTGTTGCAATATTCATCTCTGTGAGGTAGCGAAGAAACATGCATGGTGTGCTGTGCATGGGTATTCTGGGGCCTGGCATGTAGAATTCTCCTTCTTCTCCAAAAATGATGATGGAAGGAAGGAGGAATGTAACCTTTGTCTCTTTCTAAATGAAGAATTGTATGATCATATACATTCTTATAAATGTAGTGAGACTGAGCCCTTGCCATATAACATCTTACTGGGAGTCTATTGCATCTCTCTGAAGGAGGTAAGATTGCATGGCATAGCGCAAGGGTCTTTCCTTTCTGAGTGTTAGGTGAGATTCCAGTCATATTCCTAGCTTCCAGTTTGGAAGTAGGGGCTGAATCTAGATCTGAGTCACCCTGAAACTCAATCTCATAAAATGATAAAGATGGATCTGCAATACTAGTAGAAGCTGTAAAAGAAGCAGATGAGATGATTTTACCTTCCATTGCAAGTGGCTGCTGAGAGTGCACTAGTTCTGAAGAAGGCATGAAATGTAAGAACTCATATGATTTTAAAGCATGATTTGCAGTACCCTTTGCTATCATGCTCCCAGTAGAGATATTTGTGATCTCCACTAAGTCAGGACCAAAGATCACTTGCTTTGGACATCCAATATGGGTCATCTGATAGACAAATAACAGGTTTGAAGCTAGGGAGGGAACAAATAGCACATATTTGAACCTTCCATGTTCAAGCTTGATATATCCCTTCCCTTTTGTTTGGAATTTACTATTATTGCCCATCTGAATACTAGGACCATCAAAGGATTGAAAAGAAGAGGATGATTCTTTGGATGTAGCCATATGGTTGGAAGTTCCAGAATCAATGAGGAAGACATGTGCTGACGTGCATCAAGCCTTTAGTGCATGGCCTTTCCTTTGGTATTATTCATCTTATTCTTCTTCAAAGTCATCCTTCCTTGTGCTAGTAGGCACATAAATGTTATGTTTCTTCAAAAGAAGTGCCATTTCATCAAGTTGTCTTCTCATACAAGAGCTTTCTGAATGAAAGCCCCTTCCATAGTAAGAGCATAGGACCTTTCCTTTGCCATTATTCTTGCTTCTCTTCGAACCTAAAGGCTCTTTTGACTGCTCTTTCTTCATAGGAGACTCATCTATTTGCTTCCCTTTTTCATTCACTAGCTTATCTCCTCTTGCAACTAGAGCTAGATCTTTGGAAGATCAAATGATCCCCATTTGGATCAATTTATCATTCTAAGAAATAAGAGATTGGATGAAGGCATTAAGACTGGGCATATTCCAATTTGGAGTAGTGAGCCTTACTATTTGGAAGGTGGATACAAATAATAAGTAGTCTACATTGAGCTTTGTGAGAATGGTAAGGATGAGCTGATCTTCATTCTTCTCCACTTTGCATTGCTTCAACTGATATATCAGGTTCTTGAACTTTGTGAAGAATTCATTCAGTGATTCAAAGTTGGATGGATTAAGAGTGATCAGATCATTTTCTAGCTGATGGATCCTCATCTCATCCTACTTATCAAATAAGGAGGAGCCTGTCCCAAACCTCCTTGGGATTCTTCAATCCTTGCATGTGGGATCAAAGATCTCTAGAGACTGAGGAGATCAAGTGTCCATGTGCTTCATCAAGCCTGTTCAAGTACTTTTCTTTGTCATTATCTAAAGATGGAACTGCCTCTGTTTCTTCTATGAGTCCAAAGAGCTGCTTGGTGCAGAGCATTACCACCATGTCTTCCTTCCACTGGTGATAGTTGAAGGGAGTGAGAGGCTCTACTAGATGAGCCATTTTGAATGTAGTAAGAAGGAATGAGCTGCTGTAGTGAATGCAATGAGAAGAAAGAGCTGATTGTAGTGAATGCTGTAAGAAACGCTGATAACCTATCACACAATCAAACATACAAAGTAAGATCGATAGTCTGCACTTTTGGAATTTCCTTTACACCCAGCATAGTTGATCAATCATGCTTGATAAAAAATCCCCAAACTTGGGATATTAAGTGGTAAATTCTCCACTTCTGGTGCAGTACTGGAAGGAGAAATTTGCTCAAAAAAAATGATCCAGCTGGAGATCTGAGGAGGAGAGGTGTATTATCCACTGAGGCTCTGATACCATATTAAATTGAGCAAATAGATCTGTAGACAAACATATAACTCACAAAATAGATCACACAATTTACTCAGCAATTGAAGAATGAAACAGTGCAAAAATGGGTTGCAGCTATGAATGCTTTCATTAATCAAAAAAGTAATTAGGTAATAATTACAATGAAGTACAATTGCTTTAATATCCACATGAAATTCGAATCCACATGAGGAAATTTGAATTGATATACTCTACTTGACTATAGGTAACTAAGACCTTGTCTAAATCACTATCGGAGGAGTCAATAGTTAACTGACATTGTCTAAACCATAACCGGAGTTCATCGGAGCTCTAAAACACAACTCAAGTGTTACATTCAGTGTTGACTAAGTCTAACTAACTATGGTAGGTGAGAAATGCGCTCCTCCTGAGTGAATTCATGTAAACCTAGTGCTAACTGAATGTAGAGGACTAGAACTGAATGTAACTGACTCCTAACTTAGCTTGACTAGTCATCAATTGAACTAAACTGATCTTGGTTGGTTTTGGCACTCCCAGTGGCTCCTAAATTGTAGGGATTGGTCTAGGAGGCTCCTAAATAGATGCAATTAAGTGTAATTAGTGGTAGAAAGCCTCAATTAGTGTTCCCCACACTTTAGTAATTGAAACATGTGCCCCAATTAGGCCAAGTGGACCCAATGGTGCTAATGACTAAAAATATGCTGGACGGACTCCTGATTTAGACATGACTCCTAATTTAGACATATGACTAAATTGGACAAGGGAGGATTAATAATCCTAACACACCCCCTGAATGCTAACTTGAAAAATCCATGGGCCCTTGTAACTAAGACCATAGGTCACCATTACATCAAGTAAAATAAAGTAACTGCTTAATACAAGGAGCTGGGGAAAAAACCACATGGGGAAAAAGCCCCCCCTCTATTTAAGCAGGTAGAATCAGGTCTTAAGTTTGAAAACCTTGAAAAATATGTTGCTGCAATATTCATATATATGAGGTAGTGAAGTAGCATCCATGGTGCATTGTGCATAGGTAGTCTGGGGCTTGGCATGTAGAATTTTCCTTCTTCTCCAAAAATGATGATGGAAGGAAGGAGGAATGTAACCTTTGTCTCTTACTGAATGAAGAGGTGTATGATCATATCCATTCTTCTGAATGTAGTGAGACTGAGCCCTTTCCATATAGAATCTTACAGGGAGTCTATTCCCTCTCTCTGAAGGAGGCATAGTGCAAGGGTCTTTTATTTCAGGGCACCAGGATCTATGGCATGTGTATCTCTACATGCTTGGTCCTCTTCCTAGTAGCTGGATCTATGGAAATCTTAACATCACTTTGAATATCACAAAAGATGACAGTGGACAAAGTAATACCAAAATCAAACTATGAAATAATTTCTTGCAACCAAACACCTTGAATGCAAGCATTCATCGCTCCTCGGTACTCGTCCCCGGCTGAATACAATGCAATGGCGGCCTGGTTTTTTCTACACCAAAAAATAGGGCCACCACCAAACATGAATAAATATCCAGAAGTGTAATTACCATCAATAGAATCTCCCACCCAATCTGAATCTGTGTAACTAACCTGTTATAGCTCAAAATGACACATCTCTTCCTGTGACCACTTAACCATGATTTTGTCGCATGTCGACACTTCCATGACGACACTTCATGAAAGGCACTGAAAAAACACCTAACTTGGAGGAACCATATCTTGAGTTTTGTAACTCCGTTTAACCTCATCTCTACACCATTAGAAAGATATTTTTGTTAGCTAAAACGTTCCATAAGACACCAAAGTCTAAGAATGCTCAGAAATACCCTAAAAATGAGTTTTTGATGTTTACACGACTTTCCTTAAGGAAACCCATGTACGTATGTGAGTTGCTCTATATAATAGTCATATGTGCCTTAAATACACGAATTTCTACATTAAAACCTATGTATATCTCCTCGTGTATGTGATTTCTATTTCTACAACCCATGTATGACTCCTGAAAATGTAAAAAAAATACGAATTTTGAAATTTGGGTAGTTATGCAACTGAATCCTTCAGTTGTAACTACTTTGTCTTCGACCCTAACTCTTCATTGAGCATATAAATAGAGGTAGGGAGGTCCATGAGATGGGAATTGAATCTTTGCATCATTATGCTGGAGGAATTGGGACTCTCTTTGCCCACACCTTTCCCTAGAAGATTTCTCCTTGTGTTGTAGAGCTTGGAGGCTGAGTTCCTTGCAGAAGAGAAGCAGCAAAACCTGATCAAGGTTTTGTGAGGTGCCGAACTTGAAGAGAAGGTATACTTGTACTTGTTTTCAAGATTAATAAAGATGTGATGTCCTTCTTCTTCCCAAATAATTGTTCAATGTGTGATTGAATCTCTGTTTATGATCATATGATGATGTTAGTCAGATCATTATTTCATGTTTATTTGATTATCATTGCTTTATATGTGGTCATATTGGTTTGAGGAAGGTATAATTCATTTTGCAGGTCTCTTGGAGCAAGAGAAGCAAGAGGAGCAAGAGGAGAAAGAAGAGGATTGAAGGGATGCTTGGATCAACCTTCATTTGGCTAAGGTATGGACCATTCTAATCTCGGAATATTGTTTATATTTGCTTACAGAACCATTTGCATTCACCTTTCAACCCCAGTACGTTGATGGCCTCTTAAACCCTAGCCATAGGAAACTTTCCTTTACAACAGAACTAGCGACTCCGCTGGGGATAGCCTTGTCTGTTTGTGGTTTCTCAGTATTTCTTTCAGTCTTTTGTAAGGTTTCAGGTCCTTCTTACAATTTAGGAACACCTTTTGAGTTTGTTGGAACACCTTTCCTGCCTTCCTAGGTCAGTTGTTTATCCTTTCTGTGCCTTTTGTCATCCATATGTGACTTTTAGGCTAAACAGTCATGTGTCTATGTTGTATATGCAACTTGCACTACTTACAACCTGTGTGTCATATGTGACGTTCCTTAAGGCAACCCGCGTATGCACCTGAATTTGTGTTCTTTCATCTTTTTTAGGGTTTTTGGGTGATTTGAGGGATTTTGTAGGGTCTTCAAGGGTCCTTTGCATGTGCATGACTCTTGAGAGGTGTTTTTATCTCTGTTAAGTGCTCTTTGTCTATGTTCTAAGTCCCTTTCAAGTCTTTGAACTTATTTTCGCTGCCTTCCCCCCCACCTCCTTCTTTGGCTTGACCTTGTTGGACAAGGTACTGAGCAACCTCTGTTTGTAGGTTTAGATTGATACTTGGGACTTCTTGACCTTTGTTCATGTCAGTATTATTGCTCAGTCTCTTCATTCCAAAGTTGTTGGCTTGTTTACTTTTGTGAGCCTTCCTTCCAAGAGAGGTTATATCCAACTTTAGGGAAACCTACGGTTTGTTTGTGGGGTGTAGAGTAGTTGTCTATTTGCTTTGCTTATAGTACTTGCTGACATTAGTTGATAGGCTGTTTTTTTATTTTGCATTTAGGAAAGAAAAAGAAAAAAACACATGTTTGCTCTATATGCATGTAGATTAGTTTTTTAGTCTAGATTGCATGGCATATCATTGTTTTTGAAAAAATAAATAAAAAGAATTTGTTCTTTTGTGGCTTTCAAGTTTCTATTTGAAAAAGAGAACGAAAATAGTTTTTGCTTTTTGCATTTTATTTGTCTTTGCTTAGTCATTTTCTTTCAACTTTGAGTCAAAACACCAGATAAGTTTCATGCCATTTACTCTCTGACTAAAAAAAACCCTTAAAATAAACGCTATAATATAAAAATTATTAGTAAGTTTTATTTTATAGAGTCATACACCAACTAGCTCAGGCTAGACTTGTGGGATAGGGAGTTTAAACTCCCCACAAGTGTTTAAATTCAGACATAGTTGGCTAATCACTAGGTAAACCCTTTTCTATGTTGATTGTATCTGAGAAGCTCCTCTCAAATGGGAGTCGAGCACGAGGCCGCGTGGAGGCTTGGACTGAGGAGAGAACCCTCCAATTCCTTGTCAAAGCGTAGACCAAGGTTTTTATGCATCTGGGGATTCTGTCTTAGACAAGATTTTGGGATTTTCTACCCTACCCATGCATATGAACTAGGCTTGCAACTATCCCCCCAGACTATCCGATATAGTTAAGATAGCCTTTAGTCTCTTTGAAATCTATGGTTCATACATAAGTACACTGGAAGGCTATTTATGGTTGACCTTGGATGGGCTTGGAAGGTAACCCCAGTAGAAGGTGTGGGAGCGTGGTGGGTGATTCCTCTGCTTGTGCCTAAGAACATATATAGGGATTCCAAGCAACTTTCTATTAGATTTCTTTTGGAAAGCGTATCTTATACCTGTTTGTCTGCTTGGATTTAGGAATTTTTAGTGGGTGTTGTGTGGTTTGCCTGTACTTAGTCTGCCTTTAGGTGTGTGCTTTGTACTTTTTTGTTTCCTGTCAACCTTTGAATTTGTCTTATTGTTTGAGATTATGGATAAAACCCCTTTAAACACCAACAAAGAGATCCCCATTCTAGGAACTCTTTGTACTATTCCTCTCACAGGCAATGTTGGTGTTCCTTTGATGGCCACCCTGAATCTACTTGGATTCACCCAGTGTGGTTGTTTTCCACTCCAACTATCCTGAATGCTCCTGGTGCTTCTCAAGTAAGCTCCTTATATCAAGGGCATCAAAACACTACTTCCCCTTCACTTGTAGTTGATTCTCCTCCTCCTTATACCTCATGTAGTGAAAGTACTGATACCAATAACCGCCAGTCTAAAAGGAGTAAAAGAAGGAGGAATAGGAAGCAGGAACATAAGTAAGGGTGCACTCATTCAAACTCTACAAGTCAAGTTGAACCTTACCACCCAGCCTCTGTAGTTCATGTTGGGGGAACCTATCCAACCTCTGCAGTTCATGTTGGATCTAAGCACTCAACCTCTACAAGTCAAGTTGATCTTCACCATCCAGCTTCTGTTGATCATGCTGGTGGGATCCTTCCAACTTGTCTAGGTCACGTTGGACCTACTCTCTCAGCCTCTTCAAGTCATGCTGGGGGTAGTCTCTCAGCCTCTATTGTTCATGCTGAAGAAAATCTGTTAGCCCCTACAAGTCATGTTGACACTGTTGAAAAGACTAACTGTTCAAAATAGGAGCCCAAGTTTCCTTGTAAGCTTTCTCAGGGAGACCACCTTACTTATAAATGCCCTTCTATCATGGAGGTGTGAAGAGTTTGGTTTCATGGTCATCCCATTTTTTAACATTCTAAATATTTTCAACAACCAACCTCTCTTAGTCAGGTTGGACCCAATTACCCAGCCTCTGGTGGTCATGCTAAGGACAAAATCTCAACCTCTGCAGGTCATGTTGAGAGAAAATAGTCAGCCACTACTATTCATGTTGACACCGTTGAGAAAACTGGTCATTCGAAGTGCAAACTTAAGTTCCCTTGTAAGCTATGTGAGAGAGATCATCTTACTCACCAGTGCCCTGCTATCGCAGAGGTGCAAAGAGTGTGGTCCGAGACTCAAGAATTTCCTTCTCCTGAACAACCTATAGTTTCTCAACAAACTACTCAACCTTTGGATGATCAAGTGGTCGACCAAATCCCAGCTTTGGTCAATCCCACTCTTATTTCAGAGAGTGATCCTGATGTGATTGAACCAATGTCATCTTTGGTCAATCCCACTCTCCCTTCAGAGAGTGAATTTCACAAAGTGGTTGAATTGGTTCCATTATCGATCAATCCCACTCTTCCTTTGGAGAGTGAAGTGTCTACTCATCACATTTTCTTCACTGCTAGTTCAGAACTTACTAAATAAGGGGGCACTAAACTTGCTTCATATCAACCCCCACCAAGCTCTCGGATTGCTTCCTTTGATTGGGATAGCCTAGTTGAGCCGCGCCTTCCTTCTGATGCACCTTTCCAGATAAAGGTCAAAGTTGAACCATACATGATTGCTAATTGTATTGTTGATGAAGGATCCTTAGTTAGTATTTTGTCTGCTCATGCTTGGATAGGAATGGGATCTCCCAGCCTTGTGTCAAATACTAGTCAATTACTGGTGTTTGATAGAAGAACTTGTATAGCCTTGGGAATTCTTGCTCAAACACCTGTTACTTTGGGTGGGAAGATCTTCTTAGTTGAATTCATGGTGATAGAAGGCCCCTTGGACTTCAATATGCTCCTTGGATGTGACTATGTCTATTCCATGCAAGCTATGGTGTCAACATTATTTCATGTGATGTATTTTAATCATGGAAAATAAATTGTCACTATCGATTAGTTGGATTTTCTTGATCCTTCTCCTGACCCAACTAGAGACCAGGTATTTCCTTGATCGATTCCCGATGTTTATATAGACACTACCCCACCACAGGTGAGTTATGTGGCCTCATGTCCTTTGCATTCAATTTCTACTGAGAAATAGCCTCCATTTTCATGCTTACCTTCACAGGACTTGGTCCTAGCAGTTGACTAGGTGAGTCATCCTGTACAGACTATGGAGCTTTCTCTCCACTTTGTCAATCCATTTGAAAGTTTAGACATGTGTCCTATCTTGGATGATCTCCTTCCTTCGGATGAAGTCTTCCTAGAGTCTTTGATACAATCTGATATTCTATTGTATGTTGTTTCATTTGTCACTAAGTCTAATCTTGATTTGCCTAGTAATCCTGACCTTTCTTCTTATGTTGGTATTGTTGAGTTTTTGGACTCTCCCTTCGAACAACAAGTCAGTGATCCTGATGAGTTTGATTTTTATTTTGAATTTTTCAACTCCTGTGATACTGAGTTTGCTCTTGCAAACTCTATCTCCCATGTTGATATTTGCTTTCCTTCTAAGGTTAATCTTATTGATTATAAACCCTTGAATATTGGCACTATAGAGTCCTCTTTCGTTGATTATGCCTTAACTACATCTTTGGTAGAAGATAGAAAAGCCACATGCGTTTCTGCCAAAGTGACCTGCATCAGATATTTTCTTCTCAATATGATTATGATGTTGTTGTTTCTTGGAGACAGGATTTTTAGTTGGACTCACAACTGTTTACTGGCCTTTTCTTGTTGTCGAAGCTGTAATTGCATTTGCATGTGCCCTGCTCGCGCTTATGAGCCTGATGATGGCTTCCATGCTTTTAGCTCGTTGTATAAGCCCTCATCTTTGTTCTCATCATCGCTAATCCTTGTATCATTTAGCCTTTGCAACTTGATACCCTTTACCTTGAGGAGACATCCCCCGAGTGTCTTTATCCTACTCATTTTCCTTCCATTATGCATAGGTCTGTTCCTTGCGCTTGGAACTAGTTTCTCCTACCTATGACACTCGTCTCCTTGCATTTAGAGCATTCTTTCTGCTCTCCTTCGAGCTTGTTAAAAATAGTAAGGAGGCCATGAGTTGACTTTTCTAGACTCGTTAAAACTTCATGAGAAAGATATTGAGTTTCTTTAGGCCCAATTCTGACTCCTCAAAATAGACTTGAGTGTCAAGTAAACTTGTACATTCAGGCTCGTTAAGAATATATGAATGGGCATCCACATTGTTGGTAGGTTATCACTTTCTTGGACCATGTGGAATAATACAAGAAAGAAACACTCTCTTTTCTTCATAATTGAGAAGAGTATTCTCAGTCATAGGTTTATCACTTTTCTGGACCTGAGGGACTAAACTTACAAAAAAGGAACCCCCAGAATGAGCTTAGTTTTCTCTTTTTCATGCTCTGGACTTAAACATGAAAAAGATTCCCAGTGTACTTTATGTCTTTTTCATGCTCGTTAAACCCTAAAGAACAAAGCATCGAGTTTATTGTTTTAAGCCCCATTCCTCATAATCAAATGGATCTTTTCAAGTGATCTTTCCTTCCTTCACACTCGTAAAAATCAGGCTATATGTTGCTTTTGAAGGAGCGTTGGTAGGTGGTAATTTAACCTTTTTCGGACCTTCTTGACTAAGTATGAAAAAGGTGTGCCTTACTTCTTCAAAAGCTAAGAGAGTTCTTCTATGGTTTGTTTTATACTTTTTCTGCCTCCAGAGACTAAATTGGATGAAAAAGGACCCCCCTAGAGTCTTCTTTGGAGTTTTCAGACTCTCTAAACTATGAAAACACCATCGAGCATGTACTAGTTAGGGCTCATAAAATCCATGAATCATTTATTTATCAAGCATTCTAGTGTCTTTAATTCGAGCTTTCCAAAAATGAAGATGGTCCCGATTTTGATTTCTTGGACTCGTTAAACCTTTACAAGAAAGAGGGGAAGCGAAGTTCATTCACATTTTTTTTTTACATCATGGCAACATGTTTTGTTTCCCTGAACAAAGCACTAGTTTTGAGTCTATCAACAGTTGGGTCTTAGTATTTTTACCTTATCCTGATTCAGGGTTTCTTACTCCTCTAGTTGGTCTCTTTTCCAATTATATGGGGAATTTGTCAATGTCTCCTACATTACAGATTTGTGTCATTGGTCCTTTTGTGTCAAAAGCTGCCTAAGTCACTTTTGTGTCATGCTCACTGTTCAAGGATTAAACCTTTTTTTGCCATTCTGCAGTTGCCTTGACCTTTTGTGTCGGCCATTCCCTGGTATCAGTTCATTACATTATGTCTTCGACAGTCCTTGTCGTGAAATTCAGTACCAATTCCAAATCCAATTAGTCTTTGAATTACCTCGTTTTGGATGATGAAGGATTCCTTAATGCCTTCCTTCCAACGGATCTCTTCCTATCGACTTCAACACATCTTTCTCTGGGAATGAGATTTATAGTTTTATGACAGTACCTTGGGGATTGTTGTCATCAGTGGCAATTTCCCTCGCTATTGGGTAGTGGGAACACTTTAATGTCTCTTACTCAATGGATTCTTGAAGTGTTCAAATTCAATTCCTTGTACTCACACTTGTTAGGATGTACTAGGTACCTTGGGGACCATTTTCATTAATGGTGGTTTCCCTCGCGTTTGTTAACAATTCTCATCATTGACTGGTAATCAAACAGTTTCCTCCATATTCGACTTCAGCTCCTTTATTCACATGGTTAGGATTTGTATCTTTTTTGGGTGGTTTGGATTGAAGACCTCAAGCCGATAGTAGCATCGTCATTTTGCTATTGCCCAAGTTGTGCAAGACCTTGTCACACTTTATATGACATTTTGCCGAGACATATATCCACCTTGTATTTTTGTGGCTATGATCGATTGTCGAGTATGGATCCACCTTGTTCATTTGTGGCCATGACTCCTTTAGATTTGATATGGCACCTTTTTTCATATTGAGTGACCATGATAGTTTCATCAGTTATACATATGTTGGATCCACCTGTATCTTTATGGCTATGTTTTGTATATGGACTTGTATGTCCCAGAGATCAGTTTTTTCTAACATTAATCTCTCTTTTAGGTACCTTTATTCAATCCTTTTGATCTTGGATTCTCTGCTCTCTCCATACTTAGTTGTTTCCTTTATAATGCATTTCAGCTATCATCTTCCCATCTAAACTCATACATTACGGGGCATCTGTTATAGCTCAAAATGACACATCTCTTCCTTTCACCACTTTCCCATGATTCCGTCGCATGTTGAAACTTCCATGATGACACTTCATGAATGTCACTGAAAAAATCCCAATTTGGAGGACCCATACCTTGAGTTTTGTAACTCCATTTGACCTCATCTATGCACTGTTGGAAATATATTTCTTTTAGCTAAAACTTTCCAGAAGACACCAAAGTCTAAAAATGCCCAGAAATACCCTAAAAATGAGTTTTTGATGTGTATGCGACTTTGCTGAAGGAACCTCACATACGTACGTGAGTTCCTATATATAATAGTCATGTATGCCTTAAATACACAACTTTCTACATTGCAACCTGTGTATACCTCCTTGTGTATGCAACTGTTCTTTTTGCAACCCGCGTATGCCTCCTGAAAATGTCAAAAAAATATGAATTTTGAAATTTGGGTATTTTGGGTTGTTATGCAACTAACTCCTTCATCTATAACTACTTTTTCTTCAACCCTAACTCTTCATTAAGCATATAAATAGAGTTAGGGAGGTCCATGAGAGGGGACTTGAATCATTGCATCATTATGCTAGAGGAATTGGGACTCTCTTTGCTTGCACCTTTGCCTTAGAATATTTTTCCTTGTGTTGCAAAGCTTGGAGTCTGAGTTCCTTGGAGAAGAGAAGTAGCAGAACCAGATCAAGGTTTCATGAGGTGCTGAACTTGAAGAGAAGGTATACTTGTACTTGTTTTCAAGATTAATAAAGATGTGATGTCCTTCTTCTTCCCAAATCATTGCTCAATGTGTGATTGAATCTCTGTTTATGATCATATGATGATGTTAGTCAGATCATTATTTCATGTTTATTTGATTATCATTGCTTTATATGTGGTAATATTGGTTTGTGGAAGGTATAATTCATTTTGTAGGTCTCTTGGAGCAAGAGGAGCAAGAAGAGGATTGAAGGGATGCTTGGATCAACCTTCATCTAACTAAGGTATGAACCATTCTAATCTTTGAATATTTTTTATATTTGCTTGGAGAACCATTTGCATCCACCTTTCAACCCCAGTACATTGATGGCCTCTTAAACCCTATCCATAGGAAACTTTCCTTTACAACACAACCAACTCTAGTTCAGAGTCTATAGCATAGTGAATGCCGTAGGTCCTGGTGCCATGAATATACTGGAGGATCCTCTTGGCTGCCTTCTAATGAAGATTATGAGGCTGTTGCATGCATCTTAATACATCATTCATGGCATAACATATATCAGGCTGAGAATGATTCAAGTAAGGAAAGCTACCAATCAGCTGGCGGTAGATTGTGCAATCCATGGGTGGAGTGCTTTTTCCTTCTTCAAGGCTGATCCATGAATGGAAAGGGAATAGAGCATCCTTACATTCATCCATGTTAAAATTAACTAATAGGTCTGATATGTATTGAGACTGAGTGACCATTATCCCATCAGAATTTTGTACAATTTCAAGCCCCATAAATTGCTTTAAGAGCCCCAAATCGCTCATCTCAAATGCATCATGGAGGGCCATTTTTATGGCTGAAATGGAAGAAAAAGTGCTACCAGTAATCAAGATATCATCAACATATAAAAAAATTATAAGAAAATTACCATCATACTTCTGTAGATACACATTCATATCTGATTTACACCTTTGGAAGTTTTGCGAGAGAAGGAGGGCATCCATCTTGGAATACCACTCTCTTGGGGCCTGTTTTAACCTGTATAGTGACTTCTTAACTTTGAAAACCAAAGATGAATATGAAATGTAGCCCTCAGGATGCTTCATGTATATATCCTCATGAAGACATAGATGTAGAAAGGAAGAATTAACATCCATATGATGTACTTCCCAGTGCTTAGATGCCACAATTGCCAAAACTAGGCGGATGGAGTCCATTTTTGCAACCGGTACAAAGGTATCATGCTAGTCCACACCTTGGACCTGGGAGAACCATTTTACTACCAGCATTGCCTTATATTTTCAGGTTCTTCCATCAGCCACAACCTTCTTCCGAAACACCCACTTGCATTACATTGATTTCCTCCCTAGAGGAAGAGAAACTAGCTCCCAAGTAGCATTCTTTTGAAGATAATTCATCTCATCGTCCATGGAAGCTTGCCATGTCAGATATTTTTGAGCATGGTATTAAGAATTAGGATCTAAAATTATCATTAAATAAAAAATTTCATATAGAAAATATTCATGACAAGAGAGCACAATACCTATTCTTTGGAAATCGGACCGGGTTCTTCTTGGATCATCAGGATTTCCAATGTTGTCACCAATGAAAGAAAGTGTACGTCTGGCTGAAGTTGGGAGATGTGTTTGCACTTTAGATTTTAAAATTGAACTTGATGATTTCTGGTAACTGATATAAGATATCATAGGCTCCAAATCAGGTTGAAAATCAGGGTCATCACCCCTAATTTCATCATCCAGATATTTAGTAGAACAGGAAGGAAATTCAACAGTTTTCTCCTTCACTAGTTCTACCTCTTGAAGAGGCTCATTGAACCGGACACTTATTTCAATAATGACTTGTTTTATTCTGATATATAGTATCTTGAAACCTTTATATTCATCAGGATATCCAATCAACAAATATTCAACATTTTACGGTTGCAAATATTTCCTCTTATCATGCGGAATTCGGGCCCATGCAGTGGACCCAAACACCCTGAGATTCGACACATATGGGTTGTGTCCAAAGTAGGATTTGAAATGTGTCTTCCCTTTCACATAGGAGTGAGGAAGTCTGTTATGAATGTATAAAGAATCATTGATGGCCTCATCCCATAAATGTTCAGCCAACTTCTTGGCTTCCAGCATGCAAATGGTCATCTCCTTGAGAGACCAATTCTTTCTCTCCGCTACATCGTTCTGCTGGGGAGTGTAGGGAACTAAATGTTGGATTTGAATACCACTTTCAGAACATATATGCAACAACCCATTACTGATACATTCCCTTCCATTATCATATCTCAAATTTTTGTTCTTTTTCCCATATGCATTCTCAATCAGTGCTTTTAATTCAATGAATTTTTCTAAGACTTCTGACTTTTTCTTGATGAAGAGGGCCCATGTATATATAGAAAAATAATCTATAAAAGTTATAAAATACCAATATCCATTCAAGTATGTGGTGGGAATTGGTCCATATATATCATAATGAATCAGCCCCAAAATTTATGATGCTTGGCTTTCCTTCCCTCGGTCAAACTTATGCTAAGGATGCTTGCCCAAAATACAGCCTTTGCAAATTTTGGTGGTAGCTTTGATGACCAGGAGGCCTTCAACCATGGATTTTTTCTGTAATTGCTGCAATTAATTGAATTTTAGGTGTCCAAACCTCTCATTCCAGAGCCTACTAATCTCATTTCCATGATTCAACAGAGATGTGGGCTTTGCATCCTCCACAAAATGGGAAAACTCATAGGCTTCAGCATGATGATTTGCAGAGCCTTTTGCCACAAGTTTCCTAGATGAAAGTTCAATGATTTGTACATCATCAGGACTGAATGATACTCTCTTGGGAACTCTATTATGGGTCATTTTATAGACACTCAGGAGGTTTGATGCAAGAGATGGTACATACAGAACATCAGAAAAATAACCCTGCTCAAGATTTAGTCTACCTTGTCCTTTTGAGATGATGGTAGAGTAATATCCCATGTGGATGGGAATTATTTTTCTGGTGTCAAGAGATTTAGGCAGCCAAGAGGATCCTCCAGTATATTAAGGGCACCAGGACCTACAACATTCACTATGCTACAGACTCTAAGCTAGAGTTGGTTGGTTACACAGATTCAGATTGGCCAGGAGATTCTATTGATCAGAATTCTACTACCGGATATGTATCCATGTTTGGTGGTGGCCCTACTTTTTGGTGTAGAAAAAATCATGCCACCATTGCATTGTCTTCAATAGAGGACGAGTACCGAGGAGCGGTGAATTCTTTCATCCAAGTTGTTTGGTTGCAAGGAATTCTTTTAGAGTTTGATTTTGGTATTACTCTGTCCACTTTCATCTTTTGTGAAAATCAAAGTGATATTAAGATCTCCACAGATCCAACTACCATGCAGAGGACCAAGCATGTAGAGATACACATGCCGTAGGTCCTAGTGCCTTGACAGGACCATCATTCTGCAATACTGCCCTATTAATGAGAAAATTGTAGACATCTTCACCAAGTGCTTTTTAGAGAAGAATTTCACTTACTTCCATTCACTATTGGGGGTGATTTCATCAGGGTGATCAGATTACTTTCCAGTGTTCACCTTGAGGTGGAGGGGGGGTTTCCATTCGTCTTTCCCTCTTTCCTCACTTAGATTTATTTTTTAGCATTGTTTGGGTTACATTATTGTACAGGGTGACCTATGGCCTTTGTTGCCGGGGCCCTAGCATTTTATGCATTTATTTTTACTCCTCCTGAGTATAGCTTAACGGGGGGTTGTTGGAGTCATTTACCCAACATCCGCACTTATTTCATCAATTTTGGCCTATTTACCCACTATTCTAAGTTTAATTGACATACTTGGTATCAGATGAGCACACTATGACATCATCATGAGAAAACCCATGCCCTCCTTCAGTCAAGGAGGCCAACTAATCCTTCTCCTTCATTCAGGGAGGCTAACTGGGCTTCCTCCTTCAAACAAGGAGCAATTCTGGGGTGATCTGAGTGTCATAAATGCACCTAATTGCTAACTGATTGTTGTTTCACCTAAAAATCAATTAATATGGGTTGTGAAGGAACCTCCATTTGTTATTTGATTTTTTTCCAATATTTATGAACTAGAGCTAACACTGGCACCTACAACCACTTCTGATCACATGCGTCACTTCAGTTAACTCCATTGGAGATACTTGGAGTTATGGATGCACTATGTCCTTCAGTTGGACATTCAGTTACATGTGATGAGTCACTTTCAGTTAGACTCAGTCATCTATTGCACTCCGATTCAGTTAGGACTTAGTATGAGAGTTAGTTATTGATTAGTTCTGTGGTTAACTAAGTGTGTCGATTGTGGTGGACATTGAGTTAAGCTACACCCATTCATTCAATTCGAATGACCTCCTTGGGAATTAAAATTTTGTTGGAATTAATGCACCTTTCATGACCACTGTATTTTACTATCATTATTTTATTGATTATACAGAGCTACAACATTCTATTGTAGCACCATTATGTCATTTTCATGCTTAATTGTCTGAAATCTCTTATGAGACTGTGTTTTAGTCCCTAGATTACTGTGATAGATTAATATCCTCTTCCATGGGAGTTACTATCCTTTACTAATTTAAATTACTTGTCTCATTATATTCTATTTGGAATCACATAACCCTCCAATAACTTTACATCACCCATGTGTTCGAATTTGGATGAAGATTATGCCAAGTGTGTAGGGAATCTAAGCACCCAAAGGCTCGACAAGCTTCCAAATGTCTTCATGAACCCATGCCATGTTATTTTCTTAGAATTTATAATTTATGTGACCCATTAAAATTTTAATATGGTAAACTAAACTCCTTTTTGGTCTGATATCCCCTTATTACAAAATGTATGTCTCCATTTCAACCTAAGGAACTAGTAGGTTTGTGAAACATTATTTGCAAGTAGCCTTATTTGGAAATTATGTAATTTGGTACATGAAAATCCTCCCCACTCAATATTTCTTGTCTTCAATAAATTTCAAATATGGATTTTGAATAACCTTGTTTCCTTCCAAAACTTTGCTTCAAACCTTAACTGCAATTTGAGTACTGGCACTAATGTACTACAATTGTGTGTTTCCAAAAGTAATGATATGTGGATATTTACATATTGATATATCCTGTGAAATCACCACTAAAACAAAAAGTTTTAAATCAAATCCATCAAACCAAAATTTGCACAAATAATCTTTACCTCCATCTTTTGGAAACCTTTTCTAAATTTTCAACCCTTTTTTATCCTTTATAATACTTTGAAGTAGGTACTAAGTTCCCAAATTTGAATTACCAAAATTCCAAGAAAGTTTCAAAGAAGAACCACCATTTTGTTTCTACTCTAATTGCAATCACCTTCTCAATTGGTGACTCAATATCCCCTACTACTTGTTGTCCCCAAAATTGAAACCAAGCAATACCCGAATCCCATTTCTTGTATTGCACCCTTCCAAAGATTATGAGTACAAAAGATAGATAATTGAAGTACATAAATACATCACACAATGTTACATAAATAATGTACCTCATGAAAGGATAATGAAATTTCTTGTACATCCATGTAATTAGATCATCATATGACCCATACACACAAGCACCAAGTATTATATCAAATCTGCTCCAATGACACAGGTGATGATCCCATGTCCTATAATGTTGCTCCAAAAGAATGTAATATGCATCAAAATAATAATCATCCATGTGTTCTTTCATACAAGAAGTTAATGAAGAACCTCCACCAAAATATGAATTAAATAAGGAGCAAAGAAAACATGAAGAATTCAAGTGGCTCAAATAAGTCTCATGAATACACCCTTGAATATGTATATCATCATCATGTACCAAAGGATGTTGATGTAAATGTAAATAAGATGGAACTCTAGTAATTTAATCTTCAAAAGGAGATATAGGAATTCCATACTCTTCATGTGGAACCATGAAAAAGAAACCTTTCACCCATACTTCATTAGGATGAAGGAGAAAGAACCAACTCACCCAAAGGATTAGAAAGTGAAATTTTTCATCATGTGAAGGATTCATAGGGGTAGGATTATGTATCTCCCTCAAAAGTGTGACTCTTTCCTCATATGTTGATTACAAGGTAGTGGAATCATTTAGTGATTCCAAAAGTGTGTAATTATCAAGAGGAATATAAGCTCCTCTTCCATCACAACAAGTGATTGGATCTCATCAAGAATATCTTCAAACTAATCAACAAACTTAAATTTTCCTTGCTTCTCATGAACCATCATGTCATGAGAATCCTATAGGAAATCTATCATATGACAATCTGAAACATAGGAGGAAGAACACGTATCTTGCAACCTCTTAAGAAGTTTCTTTGAATTTTGAGCTTATGAATATCCTCATTGTTCTTCATGTAACCATTTAGTAATCTTAATCACATTATTTCTATCAGAAAACAAAGACATGAAATTACCTTTGATGTTGCACATTGTTATTTGAATCTTCTCCATGTATTCAACAAAGGATATCTCCTCCAATAAAGAAAATTTCCAACACGAATTCGATACCAATGCTTTAGTGTCATGGAGTAGGCTAAGAGCCTCATTTATATTCCTTCCAGTCATCTTAAAATACCCTTCAATGAAGTGTGTTTCATGGGAGTGAAACTACTCTTCTTCTTTCTTATTGAATTGATCAAATTCTTGAAGCTCAATTGGTGATGGGAAAGTTGATATTGGTTCTTCATTATTTTCCACAAGGTCTTCGTCTTCATTCTCATGAGAACTTTGGCTTGCAGCAACACTTTCAAATTTGATCTTTATGTCACCAACATATATTTTTGAGCACCCATCAGTAGGTACTCCTTCAGATTTCAAGCATCTATCAGTAGATGCCATTTGGTCCATGTCCACAGTAGAATGTGTCTCAAAATTATATTCTATAGTTCCAAGGGGCTTTTCTACATTATCATGTGATGTTTCCTCATATTTTTCAGAGTCACTTGGGAGTGACTTTAGATCCTCATGATGTAATTATTTTTATACTCCACCACCCATAGAAATTGGTGGCTCCTTTATCTCTTCCATACTTTCTCATGTCCCCAATTGAATAATTTCCAAATAAGACTACTTCCAAATAATGTTCCACCAACCTACTAGTTCCCTAGGTTGAGATTGAGACATAAATTTTGTAATAAGGGGATATGGGACCCAAAAGGGATTTAGTTTACCATATTCACATTTAAATGGGTCACATAAATGATAAATACTAAGAAAATAAGGTGTAATGGGTTCATCAAGACACTTGGAAGCTTGTGGATCCTTTGGAAGACTAGATTCCCTGCACACTTGACATGATGTTCATCCAAATTCAAGCACATGGGTAATGTAATGCTATTGGAGGGTGATTTGGTGTCAAGCATTCAGTAATCTATCACAGATGGGGAAAATCCCCCATAGAATTCAGTAATGCTATGGGGGATTTCACCGTCCAAGGAATTCTAATTCATAAAGGATAGTAACCCCCATTGAAGAGGAAGAGACTAGAATACAATGTGTTCCACTTGGAAGGAGATTCCATGCAGTCTATGACATCAAATAATGAAAGATTCTATTACAAGTATGAAAAAATTTGGACCTGATTGCAGACATATGAAAAATATTACATGAAAGGTATAAAAATAACCACCAAGAGGTATAAGTTTTGAGTTAGAGGCATACATTCAAAGTGGGGATATAATTGGAGCATGAAGAGGAAGACAAGTGTCATGAGAGTTACTAAACCACTAATATGTGCTGGAGGAATCCCATGGAGGTAAATTCAAACTTAGGAGGCCTAATAAAGTTAATAAAAGGATTTCATGAGGAATTAATAATATTTTTTATCATTTTTTAATTTTCCTTTGGAATTTTGGAGAACTTTTGCTTGTCCATTGCACGGTGAGTGTTCACTCTCCCTACTTGTGAACCAATTTCGAGGGATTTGGATTCCTTTCCAAGTTGGTTGATGGAGGGTAAATTCAGAAATATAATTATATATTAATGAATTTTTTTAGTTTTATTTTTAAGGTCCGTACAGATGAATTCGCATATATCTCCCTATTCTCTCATTCCTTCTTCTCCATTCCCACACACTCTCATGTTGATGGAACACTTGTTGGAGTGGTGCTTTCACGTTACTGAGGATATTTGATTCCCAAGATTGGGTATGTTATGTATGAATATGTACTCCTATGTCCATATTATTTGTATTTCAAAATATCATAAATCCATGTATGAAAGGCTTGCATTCCCATGCTCTTGAACGAAATAGGTTCCATGTGTTTGGATTCCATTTTGGAAAGAGTTGTATATCAGATTTGTATGAGGTATTTTATAAAATATTGATGATTATGGGAATCCATTAATGATTTATAACTCTTTAATTTCATCACCATATTCTCTATATATCAAAATTCAAGAAAATCATGTGAGAAAGGCTCACATTCCTGTTAGAATAATCAACCCATAGTTTACCCATTTAGACATTAATTTAATTATTTCTATCTTATTTGCCTAGTTCATGTGTCCCACCTTGTGCAAGTTGTCATTTGCATATCCATAATGGTCAAACTTGCATTATTTGACTCATGTAGCACATGGGAAAGCCCAAGGAATCAAATCTACTTTATTCCTCACCTCCTAGGTGCCCTTCTGCTTTTTCTGCTTTATTGCTTGCTTTTTCAGTGTTTTAAGGAAAAAGGAAAAGCTAGACTAGGTGAGGTTGACTAGTTTTTTGTCCTACACATCCTCCTCTCTTTTCTTCATGCAAAAGCATGTATGAGCTACCATTCCACCACTCTTTAGCTTACCTAAGCCATTTTTCCAATTCGTGAGCTCCATGACAGATTTGGGATCAACTTTCTACACCTATGGGGGATTTGCTTATTTTTAGTAAGCCTGCTTTATGCTAGATTCAAATTGCTCCTCATGCGTTCGAATCCCTGATGTATGTTATTTATTCAGAAACCTATTATTTTATAGGGTTGGCTATTGTACACTGAGTTAATACAATTTAGTATTTAGCTCCAATTTTCAGTCTCTTTGTGAGTGATTTTGCATGATCAATTGTTAATTGTTGTGAGTAAAATTAATCTATCACCTGGTTCAATTTCCACATGGTATTAGAGCCATTGTAGGTTGTTTCTCTCCTTCAAAAATTGTTTTGCAGGTTCGACATCAGTGACTGGGAGCCTTCTACTGACAGCCGGGACAGATTTTCTAAGCTATGGATCAATCACAGAAAACTATCTTGACTCCTTTCAATTTCTTTGAATGGAAAGCAGAGATGGAGATACTGTTGAGAGCAAAAGGCCTCTACAGGGTGACTATGGCAACAGAAGCAACGCCCAATGCAGCTGCAGAGAAGATAAAATGGCACAATAGGAGGGATGAGGCTTATGGCCTCCCATGTCTGAGTATTTCCAGAGACCTCCTTTTCCATCTTGATGGATTGACATCACCGAATGAAGTATGGGAGAAGATTGCTGATATTTTTGGAAAGACAAATGAGATGAGGGGACATCAAATAAAAAATGAGCTGATTTCTCTAAGTCCAAATAGCTTTGAATCCCTGCAGCTATATTTCTCCAAGTTCAAAGCACTAGTTTTGCAGCTGAAACAGCGTGGTATCGAAAATAAAGATGATCAGCTCATACTAGACATCCTCTTGAAGCTTGGCCTTGATTATTCAGTGTTTGTTTCAACCTTATATGCCACAAAACTGACAGCTCGAACCTGGAAGATGCCTAGCCTTGCAGATTTCATGGAATCTCTCACACAAGAACAGGACAAGCTGGTGATGATGGGCACCATCAAACCATCCAAATATCAAGCTTTGATTACTGGAGATTCAAAGGTGGATTCAAAAGGAAAAACTAAATCCAAAAAGCCACCTGAGCAAAAGAGAGACAAGAAACAGTCTCCAGAGGATCTACAAGGTCCCAAGAAGAACTACCAGAAGAAGAAGAACAAAGGTGAAATGAACAAATGCGCATATTGCAATAAGGGAAATCACTCTAAAAGCTCTTGTATGAAAAAGAAGATAGACATGCTGACCCAACTCCTGGAGAAGAATGGCATCTCCCTTCTAGAAATCTCAAAGAAGAGAGGAGGATCAAGTTCAGATGACAGAGAGAGAGTTCATGCTCTAGTTGTTGGCACATCAAGCTCACCCAGTTTTATCATTGATTCTGGAGCTTCAAGACACATGGTTTCAACTAAGGAGGCTTTCTTCTCACTGGACATGTCGAAAGGACCATCTATTGTATTGGGATATGAATCTCTCACTGAAAGTAAAGGAAAAGGAAGGATAGATCTTGATCATGGTCAGTTCAACAATGTGTTGTATGTGCCTGGTCTCACCTCCAACCTCCTGTCAGTGTACTAGATGACCCACACTAGGTCTCCTAAGAAATTCATATTCTCACCCGATGAAGTTGAGATCACAGAAATCTCAACTGGTAGAGTCATTGCAAAAGGAGTTGCGAATCATGCTCAAAAGGTATACATGTTCTCACACTTCCTACCTTACTCAAACCCCTCTGCTCTTCTCATTCATGCTAATGAAGCCAGCAAGCTGTGGCATGAAATATTTGGCCACCTAAACTACAAATATCTTTATGATATTAGTGAAAAAGAGATGGTCATAGGGTTTCCCAAGATAAAATTTTCTAAAGGAGTCTACCAAGGTTGTATCCTAGGAAAACACCTAGAGCACAAATTTGAGAGAGCTAGTCATGAGAGAACCTCTGCACCCCTCGAGCTGATACACAGTGATGTTTCTAGCCCATTCCCTCATATGTCCATGATTTAGGACAAATATGCATTGACCTTCATTGATGACTTTTCCAGGTATTGCTGGGTTCACTTCCTGAAACACAAGTCTGAAGTTTTTGGCCTATTCAAAGTCTTTAAGGCTTTGGTTGAAAACCAGTCTGGAAGGAAACTCAAGGCCCTCAGATCTGACAATGATGGTGAGTATGTCAAGTCTGAGTTTATTAATTATTGTGTAGATTCAGGTATTCAGATGCAGCATTCTATCCCTTACACACCACAACAAAATGGTGTTGCTGAGAGGAAGAACAGATCACTGAAGGAGATGGCAACATGCATGATGGAGGCCAAAACTTTGCCACCAAAGTACTAGGATGAAGCTATCAACTATGTAGCCTATATTCAGAATAGGGTGCCTCACAAACAGCTTTATGGCATAACTCCCTTCGAATCATGGAGTGGGCACACGCCAGATGTGACCCATTTCAGGATTTTTGGCTCAAAGGCTTGGGCTAGAATCCCGACAGAGAAGAGGAAGGATTTGCAGCCCCAAAGTCAAGAGTGTATTTTTGTTGGATACTCTAAATATTCAAAAGGGTACAAGTTGATAAATTTTAGAACAAACAAAGCCTTCATTGAAAGGTGTGTTCAGTTTGAAGAAGAACCCCTTGTAGCAGTGGAAGTTGGTGAAGCCTCTTCACCACCTGAACCTCAAGAAGTAAGTAAAGAGTTTGTTGAACATGATGATTCTAATTTTTCTGATGGAGATGGGTTTATTGCAGACCCTAAAATCCCCACAAGGACAAAATGGGCAGCCAAGACACTACATGCAGCAGGTGAGCTAGCTGGGGATCCCAATGACCCAAGGAGGACTAGATCTTAATTTGAGAGTGGTCTGTGCATGAAGGATCCTATGTTTGCTGAAAAATGATATTTGATGGTGGATTATGATCCTCAAACATATGAAGAAGTAGGAGGAGATCCAATATGTCAAACAGCCATGAAGGAGGAGTTCAACTCACTCCAGAAGAGCAACACATGGGAGCTAGTGGATCTTCCTCCAGGGAGAAAACTAGTACAGTGTAAGTGGGTCTATAAGACCAAATTTGCCGCTGATGGTTCACCACTAAAGTACAAGGCCATATTGGTAGCCAAGGGCTACTCATAGGTTCATGGCATAGATTACAATGAGACCTTTGCCCTAGTGGCAAAGATGGATTCCATCAGGCTAGCTCTAGCCATTACAGCCTCAAGGCAATGGGAGGTACATCACATGGATGTAAAATGTGCCTTCCTAAATGGAGATCTCACTGAGGAGATATATATGCAACAGCCTCAATTTTTTTCTACTAACCCTTCTCTTGTGTGCAGGTTGAGAAAGTCATTGTATGGGCTAAAGCAAGCCCCTAGGGCTTGGTATGCCAAGATTGATAGCTTATTGCTATCACTGAATTTTGTTCGGTGAAAATCAGATCCAAATGTCTATTTGAAGTTATTTAATGGTTCATTAATGATCATTTTGTTATATGTTTATGACCTCCTCATTACAGGAAGCTCATAGGCTGAGATTGCTTCCTTAAAAGGAGCTATGAACCAAGCCTTCTCCATGACAGATTTGGGGCTCTTAAGTCAATTTTCGGGGCTTGAGATCTCTCAAACCAAAGCTGGAATCAAGGTGCATCAGTAAAAATATGCCTTGGACTTGCTGAACAAATTTAGAATGAAGGATTGCAAAGCAAGCAAAACTCCTTTCCTTTCAGAAGTGAAGCTGGAAGAAGTTGATTCTTCACCGATGGTAAACAATACACTGTATAGACAATTGATTGGATGTTTGCTGTATCTGACACATACTAGACTTGATATTTGTTATGCAGTAAGTGTGGCTTCTAGATTCATGGATTAGCCTCAAGAGATCCATTGGAAAGTAGCCAAAAGGATCCTTAACTTTGTTCAGGGAACAAGGACACATGGGATCTTCTATAAAGCAAAATTTGATCTTGATTTGATTGGATTTACTGACAGTGATTGGGCAGGTGATAGCACAGACATAAATTCCACATCAGGATATGTGTTCATGCTTACAGAAGGGCCAATCAGCTGGTCAAGCAAGAAACAGAGTGCCATTGCACTCTCATCTACAGAAGCAGAGTACAGAGGAGTTGTTAATGCAGCAACTCAATGTTTATGGTTGCAGGGTTTACTTGGAGAGTGTGGCTTCGAACCAGAGTACTCAAATACCATCTACTGTGATAATCAAAGTACCATTCGAATCTGCAAGGATCCAGTTCAGAAGCAGAGAACCAGACACATTGAGATCCATATGCACTATATCAGAGAACTTGTGCATGATGGCACCATTCACCTACTCTTCTGTTCATCTTCAGAACAAGTAGCTGATATCTTCACCAAAGCATTTTGTGAGAAGACCTTCAGCAATCTCAAATCACTGCTGGGGATTGTTGATCATGCTGTGCAAGCATGAGTGAAGACAAGATTCTACAATTGTGTTTTACAGTGTATGTTTAAGGGAGGATTTTCCCAAGTTGGTTTTGCCTCTTTCCTTGTTTAAATGGACATGCAATATGTAAAGGGTGACTAAGCCTTGTTTCTAGGCCCTATAATTTTCTAATATATTACTCATAAGTCAGGCTTAAGGGGGGGTGTTAGAATAATCAACCCATAGTTTACCCATTTAGACATTAATTTAATTATTTCTGTCTTATTTGCCTAGTTCATGTGTCCCACCTTGTGCAAGTTGTCATTTGCCTATCCATAATGGTATAAATTTCCTTATTTGACTCATGTAGCGCATGGGAAAGCCCAAGGAATCAAATCTGCTTTATTCCTGGCCTCCTAGGCGCCCTTCTACTTTTTCTGCTTTATTGCCTGCTTTTTCAATGTTTTAAGGAAAAAGGAAAAGCTAGACCAGGTGAGGTTGACTAGTTTTTTGTCCTACACATCCTCCTCTCTTTTCTCCATGCAAAAGCATGTATGAGCTTCCATTCCACCACTCTTTAGCTTGCCTAAGCCATTTTTCCAATTCGTGAGCTCCATGAAATATTTGGGATCAACTTTTTACACCTATGGGGGATTTGCTTATTTTTAGTAAGCCTGCTTTATGCTAGGTTCAAATTGCTCCTCATGCATTCGAATCCTTGATGTATGTTATTTATTCAGCAACCTATTATTTTACAGGGTTGGCTATTGTACACCGATTTAATACAATTTAGTGTTCAGCTCCAATTTTCAGTCTCTTTGTGAGTGATTTTGCATGATCAATTGTTAATTGTTGTGAGTAAAATTAATCTATCACCTGGTTCAATTTCCACAATACCCATGCTCCTAAATAACTAGTTTTCATGGATTTGGATTCAATCATGAAGTAGTCTTATTTCATATTTGTATGAGTGATGTCATCTAGTTTTGATGATCTTTGTACAGAGATATATTATGTGTTACTTTTTAATTTCATTTCCCTAATATATGTTGTTCTAAATCCAAGAAATACATATGTGAAACTCTTGCAATTCCATGTTATTAAATCACTATTTTCATGTATTTAACTCCCATATTGAATGCGTTGTATAGAGAAATTGTATGAAGGGATCCCTCTGGTGTTTAATACTATTGGGGAATAAATTTGTATTCTTTATATGGTATCTATATGTCACATCCTGATATGAAACTTTAACTTTACATTTCATATGTCAAAATCGAGCTAGTTATGCAATTTCCCCATAAACAATTTCCTCGAAAGTGGTCATGTGAATGCTGCAATTTATAATTAGTTTGTAGATATAATAACCGTAATGATAGACCATTATGTCTGATAACAATACCAATACTATTTTCATAAATTTTGGAGGTTCATACCTAAGTTGGGAAGCCAATTTACCTTCACCCTTGGGGGAATTTAACCACAATTTCCTATGTAAAATTGCATTGTTTCTCCCTAGAACCAAAAAATTTTGTAGGATATTAAATTCAGATAAAAAGTGTTCATTGGTCATGTGAGAATGTTATAAGAGTCACACTATCCTTCCATTTCAAATTTCGGACCATTTGGCTCCATTTGGAAATCCTAGATTCAAGACTAGTTAAGCTCGAAATTCACCCAAATTGTGCATTTCTCCAAAATTTCCGCCAAGGTAAATTACATATTTGTGGGTTTTTGATTACTCATTAATGATTTCACATAATTATTGTTCCTAAATAAATGAAACCAATCATTAGATTCTAAAAAATCAATGGTCTTATTTGTCTCTCCATGATGGGAACTACTACTACCCCCTGCTGCCAGCTTACCCCTAAGTTGGATAGCTTCCAATTCAAACCCTTGCATAACCTACTTGGTCATATAATCAAAATATGAATTCATGATTTTATTAAATTCATCCCTTTAATCTATAACTTTAATAGGTTTCAAGTCCATGCTCTGATACCACTGTAATGTCCCTTCTTGGAATTTAATAAAATATTGATGATTATGGGGAATCCATAAATGATTTATAAATATTTAATTTCATGACAATATTCTCTGTATATCAAAATTCAAGAAAATCATGTGTGAAAGACTCGCATTCCCATGCTCTCGAATAACTAGTTTTCATGGATCTGGCTTCAATCTTGAAGTAGTCTTATTTCATATTTGTATGAGAGAGGTTATATTAGTTTGATGATGTTTGTATAGAGATATATTATGTCTTATTCTGTAATTTCATTTCCCTACTATCCGTGTGTCTAAATCCAAGAAATCCATATGTGAAACTCTTGCAATTCCATGTTATTAAATCACTATTTTCATGTATTTAAGTCCCATATTGAATGCATTGTATACAAAAATTGTATGAAGGGATCCCTATGGTGTTTAATACTATTGGGGAATAAATTTGTATTCTGTATATGGTCTCTATATGTTACATCCTGATATGAAACTTTAGCTCTACATTTCATATGTCAAAATTGAGCTAGTTATGCAATTTCCTCGAAAGTGGTCATGTGAATGTTGCACTTTATAATTAGTTTCTAGAGATAATAACCATGTTTAATGATAGAAAATTATGTCTGATAACAATACCAGTACTATTTTCACAAATTTTGGAGCGTCGTGCTTAATTTGGGAATCCAATTTACCTTCACCCTTGGGGGAATTTAACCACAATTTCCTATGTAAACTTGCATTGTTTCTCCCTAGACCCAAAAAAGTTTTTAGGAGCTTAAATTCAGATAAAAAGTGTTCATAGGTCATGTGATAATGTTATAAGAGTCACACTATCCTTCCATTTTAAATTTTGGACCATTTGGCTCCATTTGGAACTCCTAGATTCAAGACTAGTTAAGCTCAAAATTTGGCCAAATTGTGCATTTCTCCAAAATTTCCAACAAGGGAAATTAAATAATTGTGGGTTTTTGATTAATAATTAATGAGTTCACATAATTATTGTTCTTGACTAAATTAAACCAATCATAAAATTCTAAAAAAATAATGGTCTTATGTGTCTCTCCATGATGGGAACTACTACTACCCCCTGCTGCCAGCTTACCCCTAAGTTGGCTAGCCACCAATTCGAACCCTTGCATAACCTGCTTGGTCATATAATAAAAATATGAATTAATGATTTTATTAAATTCATCCCTTTAATCCATAACTTTAATAGGTTCCAATTCCATGCTCTAATACCACTATAATGCCTCTTCTTGGAATTTTGGAGAAAAGTACAAATTGAGAAAATTTGGGCTTAACTAGTTATGACTCTAGAGGGTTCCAAATTTCACCAAACTGTCCCAAATTTGAAAGGAAATGGTATGGTGAGTATTAAAACATACCAAGGTGTTTTATAGGTACTTTGTATCTGAATTTATACATCTAGAAGTTCATTTTGGGTTAATGACAAAAGGGGAAAATTACAAGGAAATTATGATGAAATCCCTCCTAGGGTGTAGGAAAAAAAGGATTCCCAACTCATGTACGACCCTCCAAAATTTATATAATATTATAGGTACTTATATAATACCTCATGTTCTACCATTACACATGGTTAGTAGCTTTGAATTTTTTTTATAGTGTTCCACATTCGTTTGATAAGTTTCATTGATATTACTTATGGGGAAGTTGCATAGCTAGCTCGATTTTGACATATGAAAGGTAGAGTTAAAGGTTTAGATAAGGATGTGAAATATAGAAACCATATACATAATAATAATTTATTCCCCAAAATAATTAAACTCCAAAGAAATCCCTTCATACAAGTCTGATATACAACTCATTCAGTATGGAAGTCAAATACATGAAAACTAGTGATTTAATAGCATGGAATTGCAAGAGTTTTACATATGGATTTGTTGGATTTCGACCCATATACCATAGGTACATGAAGTTACAAATTAAAAAATCATATATTTTTTTCACAACATCATCAAACTCAGTGAACACCCTTCATACAAATATGATATAAAACTACTTCAAGATTGAAGCCAAATCCATGAAAACTAGTTATTCAAGAGCATTGGTATACGAGCCTTTCAAACTGGAGTTTCTTGAATTTAGAGCTACAGATAACATTATTATGAAATTACAGAGTTATACATCATTTATTGCTTCCACATAACCATCAAAGTTATATAAAATTCCTCATACAAATATGATATACAACTCTTTCCAAAATGGAATCCAAATACATGAAAACTAGTCATTGAAGAGCATGGGAATGCAAGCCTTTCACATATGTATTTCTGATTTTTTGAATTACAGAGAATATGAACATACGAGTAAATATCCATACACAATATACCCAATCTTGGGCCTAAAATATCCTCAGAAAAGTGCAAGCACCACTCCAACAAGTGCGCCATCAACATGAGAGTGTGGGGGATTGGAGAAGAAGGAATGAGAGAATAGGGAGATAGATGAGAATTTGACTATATGAAACTTAAAATTGAAAGTAAAACTCTTTCATTTATATCAAATGGTATGTATGAATGGTCTCTCCATCAATCAACTTGGAAAGGAATCCAACTCCCTTGAAATTGGTTCACAAGCGGGGAGAGTGAACACTCATCGTGCATTGGAAAATAAAAAGCTCTCCAAAATTACAAAGGACAATTAAAAAATGATAAAAAGGTATTATAATTCCTCATGAAATCATTTTACTAACTTCACAAGGAATCCTAAGTTCGAATTTCCCTCCATGGGATTCCTCGAAGTCATCTTAGTGGTTTAGTAACTCTCATGACACTTGTCTTCCTCTTCATGCTCCAATTCTTTCCCCAATTAGAATGCATGCCTATAAATACCAAATTCAACCTCTTTGTGGATTTTTTTAGCCCTATCATGTCATATTTTTCATATTTATGCAATCAAGTCTGAATTGTTCATACTTGTCTTAGAATCTTTCATCATTTGTTGTCATAGAGTGCATGGAATCTCTTTCCAAGTGGCACATATTGTCTTATAGTATATTAATATTCCATGGGAGTTACTCTCCTTTACCAATTAAAATTACTTGACTCATTATATTCTATTTGACACCACATAATACTCCAATAAATTTACATTACCCATGTGTTCAAATTTGGATGAAGATCATGCCAAGTGTGTGGAGAATCTAGTCACCCAAAGAATCCACAATCTTCCAAGTGTCTTCATGAACCCATTCCACCTTATTTTATTATAATTTATCATTTATGTGACCCATTTAAATGTGAATATTATAAACTAAAGTCCTTTTGGGTCCCATAGCCCCTTATTACAAAATTTATGTCTCGATCTCAACCTAGGGAACTAGTAGGTTGGTGAAACATTATTTGCAAGTAGTCTTATTTGAAAATTATTTATTTGGGGACATGACAGAAAAATCAACACTTTGCAATTCCCAATGAATATTTAAGAAATCAATGTGACCAATAAATTGAAATTTTAATCCAATAGGTGAATACTAGAGATTCAACAAGTACAAGTTCAACAATAGGAATTTAGAGATTGGAGATAGATTTTGAATATGGACAAATATCCTATATACCTAAAGAGGAGTGTGCTGAAGGAATAAATTCAAAAAGACATAAAAGGAGAAGTGAATAATTAAGTTTGGAGGATCCAGTAAGGAATTTTAGGGAGGATAACAAAAGAATAATTCATATACAAGAACAAATTATGAATGATCTAAAATCATTGAAGATTATCCAAATATTCACTAAAAAGAATCATATAAGAGGTTATCTAAGGTATAGATCATCGTCAAGGAGATCTCATCACTTAGAGAGGAAGAAGGGGTATGCTAAAGAAGTACGTAGATTATTCATGAAAGAAATCCTGTGAGATACAAGAAGAGGAGGTATGTGCGGGATGGACCAGTAGGAGAGTTGAGAATAATAAAGTCCCCAACTTTTGATGGAGAAGTAAAGCAAGGAGAAGATATAGAAGAATGGTCATTAGGAATCCATAATTTCTTCATGTTTCATTACTACACACCTAATATGTAAGCACAAGTATCCATATACCATATACAGGGTAAGACATCTATATGGTGGGATTAACTAGTTAAGCTAAAAGGCATCGACGAAGACATAATATCTTGGAATAAATTTAAGAAGTACTTTCAGAAAGAATACCTCTCTGATCATTACTATGAAAAAAATATGGAAGAGTTATTTGAGATCAAATTAGGAATCATGGATATGGAGGGCCTATGAGAAGAATTTTCTACAACTTTTGATTTATGTGGACTTCATCAAAGATGAGAAGGTAAATATTCAAAGGTTCCTAAGTGGTGTTCCTTAATCTTATAGAGACAAAATCCAATATGATACAAAAAAGAACCTTAAATATTCCATTTGGAAGACAAAACACATATATGAAGAGAGTAGAGAAAGGCCCCATATCAAACGAATTGTAAAAATATGAAGAAGAACAAAGAGGAGCAGAGAAAGAAAGGTTTCCATCCTTAAAAAATCAGAAATAGTAATTCTTATCAATAAGGCTAGCCAAGCGAAGAATCTTCAGGGAAAATACCACCTATGGAATGTTGGATATGAAGGGAAAATAACTTTGCCAGTCAATTCCAACATAAGAGGAATAACCTTCACAATATTCAAGAGGATTCAATAATTGGAGATGTTAGTGGAAGTGTTCAGAGGATCTATGCATCCTTGGATGGGAGGAAAGTTCACCGCCAATCACTATTACATATGGCTCAAAATTTCCATAAAATATTGCCATGAATAAGTTAAAATGGTAATTTCCATGGATAAATTGATAAATATTTTGAAAAGAAAATTTTCTGTCCCCCAATCAACGTTGCCATTGCAACGTAAATGACTGTTTGTCTCTATAGCGATGAATGTTCATCTCTATTATGACGAAGACACACATTTGTCATTCTAGCAATGAAAATCTAAACATTTTCAAATCAATGGTCATCACAGTAACGGTCATTGAATTTTTATTATTGTTGAAATTTGACCATTGTGCATTTTCGTTGTAACAACCACGATCATTGATCTATAAATACATGCTATTTGGACATATTTCACCAAATATTTTTCTATAATTGCAACAAATTTTCTGCTTATTGTTTGATCTGTGAGTTCAAGAGTATGGTATTGGTTTAACACGTTGAATTTTTTATTTCCTATGGTTTCCAAGTTAGTATTTTTAAATTCTTTGTCTCCTTTAATGTGTAGGGTCATGCATAAACCAGTTGGACTATTCATTTTATCCTCAATACTATCACATCCAATACCAACACGGCAAGAGATGGATGATTTGGAGGTATTGATTTGAAAGTATCATGATAGAGTTTATAATATTGTTAGAGATGGTACATGAGAAATAATGGATTCGTCTTAGATTAATGGGTGTTTAGGTAATTTCAAAATCTTTGTAAAATTCTAGTTTTGCATTCAGGTTTGTGGTTAGTGAACTAATATTTTTCAAATGAGTAAATATAATGTCATCAAGATTTGTCTCTTAATAATTGTTTGATTAAAAAACGATGAAGATGAACTACATAAGGAAACAAGATCATTGCTTTTGAAATGTTTTATTTGTTTAGTTTCTTATTTATAGAGGGGTAAATTAGCATGTGCAAATATCCTATGTGAAAAATGGTTTAAGCATTGTGGTCCTATGTGCTTGTGAGAAATCATTTTCCCTAACTTGGGAGAACATAACCATTGGGGGGATTTAAATTTTATTACTAAATATCGAAAATATAGTGGTTGGTGGTAAGAATAGACTGCCATACTAACTTATTCCTTAATAATTTGGAAAGGAGGGGTATTGTTTGTGATATGTAACATAATGAAGTAAAGTCAACTTGGATTTACTAATTATATTTGTCACTTTCCATGTCTCCTACTTTAATTTTTTGTCTCCTTTAATATATATATATATATATATATATATATATATATACTCTATTTAATTTACTTATACATTGATTGAGTTTTTTTGTTCTTATATGCTATTAGAATGTCAAAGAAATATACTTGGGAAGAAAATAATAAGAGGTATACTAATTTTAAGGCAACATTGGAGACGAAGGGCGATAGAAAGTGTTATCTCCCTTGCAATGATTGAAAGGGTTTACGAACAAGAAGAATTTTAAGAACAAGTGCTGAGAAACATTATAAGGAGAAGGGGAATGATGAAGAGGGGTTTGAATATCATCCCTTGGTAAGACGCCATTTATTAGATAATGTACTTCTTGTAATAGTACTGATCATGTATTCACAAAATGTTTTATCATTTAAAATTTATGTGGCGTATATTTTACACTATTGTTCTTACATTGTTTGTAGTTATATAGACAATGCCCCTAAATGTCGAATGCCAGAGAGCTATTTGCCACATAATTATAGTAGAAATACTACTTTACAAGGTGATGAACATGTATTTCCTAATATTGAATATCCTATGGATGAAGATGACGTTATTGATACACATGATGAATATTAGATAAATAGATTGATCCAAGACACATTTTTTCCATTGGATGAGGACAACATCCATGATATTAACGATGTTCCTCTACTCGAGAAGTCCCAAGAACCTCTTTATGAAGGCTCAACAAAAAATATTCTATTTTCTATATTTTTTTTGGTGAACTTGAAAGTTTTGAATAGTTTGTCAAACACTTGTTTCACACATATCCTAAGGTATGTAATGTATTAATTGCATCTTCACATGGTATATTGGAAAGTTCATTATTTTCCTCTAATTTTTAGTGTTAATGAATTCATAAATTAGGGATAATAAATAATTATGATTTATATTGTCCTCTGGAGGTTCTAGAGCTACGCGGATAGGAAAATTCAATGCAAACTAACAATTAGAAATTGAATTTGAATGATATTTGCTAAGAACGAAGAAAGCAGAAAAATGGATTTCTTTGAGCACACAACATAATTTCTTTCTGCAAATTGTTCCCTCGCAGCTTCTTGACATCCTATCATGGTGCCAAAAATGGGTGGGGGTGGCGTCGCAAGCCCCCCCCCCACCCTCCAACTTCTCTCCAATATTCCAGGTCGCAATCTAGCCAATGGATCCACTTTTGTGGAACCCATCACCATCCAAATCAGCTATGAAGGGGTTTTTTATTTCTGATGCCAAGCAAGGTCTACCTACATAGGAGAAAAGAGAGACAATGGTTCATGAAAAGGGAAATTACAACACCCAAAACTGCATAGCTACAATAGAGAATCAACCTTACCTCCATATCCCCGCTAAAATGATCAACACTCGAGAACAAAATTTGAAAGATCACACTCTCATAGGTAGATTTATGGAATTTTGGCCAACTAAACAGGCCTTGCATGGATGGATTTATTCCAAATGGAAATCGAAGGTACACTTTGATTTACAACTTGGATTGAAAGGATTCCTTACCATCATATTTCACCATTTGGATGATAAATACAAAGTTGAGGAAGGAGGCCCCTACTTATTCAATGCGACAGGTATTTATCTCCCAAACTGGACGGAAATATTCAACCCAAAAAAAGAAGACTTCTCTCGATCCCTAGTTTGGATCCGGATGTACTCCCTTTTGCAAGAATATTGGGATGAGGACACCCTCAAAGAAATAGAAAATACCTTGGGAACCTATGTTACATTGGCTTATCAAAAAAACTGAATAAATTCACTTCATATTCTAGGATCTGTGTGTATATGCATATTGCAAAAGCCCTTCCAGATGAATCTTTCTATCTCATTAAGATTTGAACTGGATCTAGCCTCTTGATTATGAACATGTTCCATTTCATTGTCATAAATTCCATGAGCATGGACACCTTTTCAGATACTGTCTGCTCAACAGAACCAATACAAAAAGTTTAAAGAATGACGAACAGGACGCAAATGGATTCAGGAAAATGGACGAAAAAAGTGCCAACATAGAAACGTTGTGACAAAAACATTTCAAGAAAAACTACCTTCCATCGGTAATAGTTTTGATGTCCTGAACAGTCAAGTTGAAACTCCATCTGAGGTGTTGTACATGGATATCCCTGCTACAAATTCTATGATTCAATATCCCACGCTCCAGAAGACATCTGATTAAAAATTGAGATAAAGAGATTCTCCAATCAATTCAGATCCTATGGAAAATGAACCAAATCCATTTCCTATACGTGCATCGGTTACTTTGAAGTTTCCAACAAAAGTTCGACCAGAGGAATTTATGGATGAAGAATTAAGGGATTAAGATATGGGGGAGTTATCCCTCAGAAGAATGGAGGATGCTTTCACTCAAAAATCCTTCGATTCCATTCCTGCTCAGCAAATTAAAATTATACATGAAACTATTGTCAAATCCAAAGCTCAAAATAAACATGGTGTTTACCACCCGCCGTAAAAGGAAAAAAAATGCCAAAGGACAATATGAAGAGAGGGCATAAAATCGACCTACAACAATCAAACATATTAGGCAACACGCTTATTGAGTTAGGGACATATGCTAAGCTCATGAAAATATTCTCCTCTGCCTCCCAAGGTATCCCATGAATATCATCTCCTAGAACTTTTGCGGTCTCAATGGTACCTTCAAGCACATAATGCTTAAAAGGAAAATTATGCAGGAAAAACCTTCTATCCTTTTCCTCCAAGAAACCAAATGTTCTACTGAATTTCTCGCAAATATTTTCACCAGAATCTGAAAAGGAAGTCAGAGTATAGCCATTGATGCCAAAGAAGCCTCAGGTGGTATCTCCATCATCTAGAATCCTTTGCAAGTATCTCTTAGTCACTTTTCCTCCACATCCCATTTCTTATCTTCTATCTTTCACATAATTGGGACTACCATTAGAGGACATCTCATCAATGTTTATGGGCCTCAACCCCCCAGTCTTAAGATCAAACTTCTTCAATACCTTGACTTGTTTTTCCAGCATTATTTTGATTCCCTCATTCTTATTGGAGGTGACTTCAATATGATCCTCAATTTGGAGGAAAATAAATGTGAGATGTGATCACTCTCTACAGAATATCAGACCTTCAATAATATCATCCTTTGGATTATTTACCTGAAACAAGAAAAGAGGAGGAGAGAATCACATTTCCAAATGAATAGAATGCTTCCTTCATACACCTAATATAATTTCTCTTGGTGGGGTCTTGGAATTGACTGTCCTTCCTAATCCAAGTTTTGACCATTGGCCTATCTCCCTTTCCTGGCACAGTCTAGTTACAACCCTTTATCGTCCTTTTCTCTTTGACAAATTGTTGTTAAAACATGCTTCCTTTAATAGTACTATGGAAGAATGGTGGAACACTATGCAAGTCATAGGACGATCCAAAATGGACACCATGCATCAGAAGCTTTAGATTCTTCGTTCTAACCTTTGAAAGTGGAATCACTGTACTTTTGGAAACATTTTCAGTGAAAAAGAGAGCATACCAAATGAACTGGAATCAATGCAGCATATTATCATGGATCCCTGGACCATCTTAATTAACAATGTGAACATGAAGAATTTTTTTGGAAGCATAAGTATATAGCTGAATGGCTTAAAGAGGGTGAAAGAAATACTAACTTCTTCCACCATTCTACTATCCAGAACATAATTAATAACAAGATCATAAGGCTCAAAACCAAATATGGCACCATTCTGGAAGAGCAGGCTAACATAGAACGAGAGATTTTGGGGTTCTATAAAACTATGCTCACTGAACCTGCTGATTCAAAAGATGAATCCATACATTAGATTCTAATGAAAATCCCCTCCTTAATCATTGAGGAGCATAATTCTTCTCTCATGAAACCAATCTTCATGCAGGGAGTGAAAACAACTATAAAACAAATGGTGGAAGGAAAAGCTCCATGCCCGTATGACTTTACCATTTATTTCTTCAATCACTACTAGGATCTTTTCAAAGATGAAGTTATAGATCTTGTAAAAGAATCGATGAGTAAACAGTGAGTTCTCCCTAACCTCAATGCCACTCACCTCACTCTCATTCCTAAGGAGTCTAGATCTAATCATCCTGGTAATTTCCGTACAACCTCTCTTTGTAATGTCACTTACAAAATAGTCTTTAAATTTGTCACTAATCACTTGAAACCTATTCTTTCCTTACTCGTGATATGGTTCTGTGGAGAGTCGACAGATCCTAGATGGTATCATTCTATCCCATGAAATTACTCACTCCTTGAAACATTTCAAAAATCTTGGTATGCTTCTTGTTACGAAGAGAAATTCCTATGGCTTGGGGTACCACAATAGATAGCTTGACTCCAGAAATCAATCCTTTCCTATATGCAAGAGAAACCAAATATCTAACACTAAAGGATCTTGATTCGTACCTTATTCTAGATAGTTGATGTAGATCCCCGTTGAGCTTTCCAACTCCAGCTCGTATTGATAAATTTCTATCTCAACACTCAGCAAACAAGACACGCATTCTATATATAATTGTGTTATACCTACTCTAGCATATATAATAAATAACATATAAGCATTTAAAAGCATCCATGGATAAAATACTCATTTAAATACACATTATTGGACATGAAAAGATATTTCTATTGATATAAAATAGAGATTACAATAGTGACAACCTTTGTCGGCATGTCTGCAAATTGGAGAAACTGAGTCCCCCACTTGGGCCTCCACCACTTCAATCCTCCATCTCTCGATAGCAAGATCACAAGAAAAAGGCAAGTTTGGGAAGAACACAAAAGTGCTACAAGGGACAAAGGGATGCAGACTCAAGTATAAGCTTCGGCAACAATGGACTATATTTTTCTTTCTCTTCAATTCCTCATGCCTTCAATGTATCCAAATGGTTCCTTATATAGCTCTTCAATGGGGTAATGGAAGGTTGAATCCAAGTGATCTCAAGGCATAGGGAAGGATAAGAGACATGTGATTCATATCCACATCAAGGAAAACTCCAAAATAATTTGGCCTTTTGCAGACATCCCGATGTACATGGTTTTAGGGGTCAAACCCGCGTATATACGTGAGAAAGGGATAAAAAGTCGCATATGGAAATTATTGCATGTTTTTAGGGATGATATTGGAAACATCAAAGGAACAAAAATGGTCCATGGGGCCTAAGGAGTCTTTAGAAGGATAGGGAAGGCCATAAAAGTGTGATTCACCATGTGTGGTAAAATTAGCTATAACAGATGCCCCCTCATGTGTGAGGTTAGAGGGGTCATACGATGGCCAAAATACATTATAAGTCCATCCCAGAAGTGAAGTGATGAAGAACCCAGTGGAAGAAACCAGCCATCCAATCAATAAAATATAATGATCAAAATATGCACATAACTGCAAGTACATATAGCAGTCCTAGATAGATAAGAGTACAATGGCCATGAATAGGCATGATACAAAATATGACATGTGTGGTCATCGCCACGTACAATATAAATAGCTCAGAATCTCCATGATGAACATATACAAAGGATCATGATCTCGATGAATGCTGAAGATATATAGTGGATCAAGATCTCCATAATGGCTGGAAATATCTGACATATACTGGAATCAAGTCACGAGAGTTGAAATCTCATGAACACTGGCACGATCAAGGGGGTAGCATATAAGAAATGCCACCAATCAGGAAGGTCTTCTACACAAACTGCTACAAGTACATGTCCTACTATGTGAATAGAGGTGTCAAGGTTGAACATAGTAGTCCATCGTCTGATTATCGGTCATTGATGTATACCATTAACAGATGCGAGATCACCCACCAATGATGAAAATGGGAATCAATGTACTAGAGTGCAAACTAACAAGTGTGAATAAATGTGTTGAGGTCAAACACTTGAGAGGATCCATCGATCAGGGGACATTGGTGTATTCCAAGAAACTGTCGATGGTAAGAGAACCTACCACTTATGAGTGCAAGTCTCAAGGCACTCAAAAATGACTCTAGATTCCTATCCCAAAATAAATGATCTGAAGTAAATGGGAGGAAATCCACTGGAATGAGGGCATTAAGTCATCCCCCATCATCCAACATGAGGTACTCAGCAAAGTTGTATAATGTAAAAGGACTCGATCATAAGGTGCATGAACCAGTAACTATACTAGGAATGGCCGACTTGCAAAGTCAAGATAACTGAGGAATGGTCGACTCAGGTTTCAAATTCCTTCGAACAAAAGCATAAAGGAAAATGGTGACTGAATGTAGGTAGCATATACTCAATATACAAAACTGGGACATCTCTGTGACAGAGGAGGCATCAACAAAGGCTCCATAGGGACTGGAAGCTTAACCAATCGGTGGAGATAAACTCAGAGAAATGAGTACAGCTCCTAAAGTCAAACTATTAACCCAACCAATAGATGTGATATACAGTGCTCTATTCGAAGGTGACATGACTCCAGTGCTACCAAAGATAACATCTTTTCTTGTCCAACTTTTTGGTTTTTTGATTTTTTTGGACATTTTCAATTATTTAGAAAGCTTGAAAAATAATGAAATTGATTTATAGTTACAGACTAGCAGGAGACGAGTTTCAAGTGGGAAAAAAAACTAGTTCCAAGCAGTGGAACATACCTATTCTCAATGCAAGGACACGTGTAGGATAGCGACACTCGGGGGAAAGTCCCCTCCCCGTAAAAATTAGGAATTAAGCTGCAAAGGATATATGAATTATCTATGCATGGCTAGACATGAGACAAGCTCAGGATATATGGATGATACTCAAAGTCAAGGAAGCTGGCATCAGGCTCAATGACGCAGGTAAAGCTCATGAAAATGAAATTACAAATTGATATAAGGGATTCCTAGGGAAATAGGCCAACAAAAGATCAAGAGTAGTATGAGGCTCTTGCAAAATGTCATGGAAATACTATACAACAGACTCCCACACCCTAAAGGACAAAGTGTCGGCATGGGTTCCAAATGCAAACAAGGAGCTAACTAGGGCACCCATGTAAGGTCAAACTCAACCATTCACATCAAGTCACTTCTAAAACAGCAAGAAGGTTCTGTGACAGGATAGAATGGGTTCATACCTAAGGTTATAATGAAATGATCATAAGGTCATGAAAAATGCAAATGGAGGTGAAAGCTAACCTATATGCTAGTTTAAACATCATACCTAAAATCGGCATGAACAGGACAACACAACGGTCGAAACAATGCTCAAAACAGTCTCCTACATCATTATGTTAGTCAAAAATGGTCCAAAAGAGTCAGAAATGGTCCAAAGCTATAGAAAAGGGGGTAAAAATTTTCAAAACTTTGAAAAAATTCGATAAATAGTAAAAAATTCAAAACATTATATAACATTTGAAATTTTTACCCAATTGAGCTTAGAACTTCAAATGCGAATTTTGGGAGTTTCAGCCAGTGGAATTCGACACCGTTTTTATAGGTTACTTCCCATGCCCTTCTCTTTCATTTGCATGTAAATTTTTCAAATTTCCATGTTCAAAATTGATTTCTAGGCCAAACTAAGATGTGCACCTCGACCCACGCAAAAATCGAGGATTTTTCCACATATAGGGATGGCTATACGTGGAAAAATTCCTCAAAGTTGCGTACATATGCAGTTGTTTAGAAAATAGTCATGTATGCGGCCATGTGTAAGTTTTTCTAAGACAAATAATGACCAAAACTCAAATTAAATGTGTAGGATGGTACTAGAATGGAGGGAATGAGAGCGCGGGGATGTAGAAGAAGCAGTACGGGGCGATCTAATGGCTCAACAAGCTCTTCGTGCATGCGATATCTACAATTTTTGGTGTCTTGGTGGCTTAAGGGCCAAACTAAGACTACTACAGATGCTAGTAGACTACTGGCATCCTGAATCACACTTATTCCATATCAATGAGATGCCCCTCACGATCGAGGTGGAGGACATATACTTTATCACAGGACTGTCTCGATAGGGAGAAGTGGTGAACCTACATTCTTGTGGGCCTGGAGGTGGCCTCACCATAGATGAGTATATAGCTGTATACTATTATCCAGACACGGAGAAGGTCGGCAGTAAGATCCCAACTAACTCCACATAGGTACTAGGCCTAAAGGCCATTCTACTAACACTCGACAGGAAAGGAGGGCTAGCCTCACTCCACCAGTCCTCACGGCCACTGATGTTCTATGCAGTGGAGTGCATGAGACCCATAGCCAATGATTGGAGTACTGCACTGTTGAGTAACATGAAGAAACAACTCAGTGACTGCAAGATGGGCAGGGTATCAAACTTCAGTTTTAGTAGTATGTTGAGCATGTTCTTCTTCGAGCGTGTTTCGAGACTTAGTCCTAGATTTGACATTCCTCTTCACGGGGTTTGAGATCTAGCTCAATGACATTGGGATGATGCAATGCACAGACTCGGTGGAGGTAGGGTGTCCAACCCCTATCCAGCTGACTTCTTTCCATGGTGGCAGCGACAGATAGTTTCCATCGATGATTACCCCTATGTGGTGATATATTTTTGGGGATACCTCGACATGTCTCTACCACCCGGATCAGCATACGGTGACATTGGTAACGAATCCCAACCCTCTTTTTAAGTTTTTTGAATAATTAATTTTTTTGTGTTTTTTGATATAAACAACCAAAAGACATGTTTTTGTGTGACAACACATAGTGACATCCTATCATATGTATGCAGATGTAGGACCACAGCGACCTGACGGTTTCCCTCCTCATAGACAGAAGGGATGAGGAGATGACATCATGGGTGTGGATGTAGAACAGATGCTCCAAAGCATCCACACAAAGTTTGTGTGCCTGACACATAGGGTACCCATGGCACAAGTTGAGGACCTGCTTTAGGTCATGCAGCGTCAGGTGGTGGGTGTACCATGAGCATGGGTGTGGTTGTTTCGATGGCTAGCTAGATCCATGGTGACTTTCCACAATTAGAACCCTTCTCCTCCTCCATAGGATTAGATACCTGGGAGTGACACATTTTTGTACTACCATGTACTATATTTTGGTGGCTTGGAAGCCCCATTTTTGTATTATGACACTTATGTATTATCACATTTTGGATGTTTAATGAAAAACTTTTATGATGATCGATTTTATTTATTTACATGTGTAAAAATGTATGTTTGTGATGAGCTTATGGTTTGTGAAACAAATGCCAATCTGACACATAGTTAGCATATGAGTCAGCAACTTGATTGTAAATTCTTGAAACATGTATGTATGTTATATTGTCAAATTGTCGTTCTAACAATATCACACATAAGAATCTTCGTAATAATGTTGGATCCCTAACATGATACAAACCATTAAGATGTGACACTACTAACTACGAATCAAGACGTACCTCAAGAGAGAGAACACCATGTGAAATGGCATCTCGTAGAAGCTTGACAATGACACTATACTCAACAACATTGTTTGAAGAGGGCCATAAACATACGCCTCCTAAAGACAATTCCTGACCTGTAGGAGTATAAATCACCCAAGCAGCAGAGGCTGAGTGTTGAGTGTGGTAGCTAGAACAATCAATGAATCATATGTAAACGAAAGACTCCATCAACATCTTCCATAAGAAACAAAAGCTAATCAACAAAACCAATCACCACAAGAAAAACCTAACTATGCAAAATACTGTACAATAATATACAATAGTCAGCCTTGGATGAAAATCATGCATAGTAATTTTTAAGATAGAGGCCATTTCTAGGCTCCACCAAGGCTATCCCTTCATAATCTACCAGCTCATATGCACCCTTCTCTAACACATGTTTGACCATGTAAGAACCATGCCACATGTGGTTAAACTTTCCTGCCCCCAAGGTTTCTTTAGCCTGATCCCACAAAAGGACCAAATCTCCTTCACTAAACCTCCTCTTATGGACATATTTATCATACTAGACCTTAACACAACGCTTATTCACTTCTAGAGCCACTAAAGCATCTCGGCGTTGCTCATCAAGCTGCTCTAAACGGACCAAACGTTCCTCCAATGGGGAAGTATCTGGTAAGATATCTATGGCTAGCTTTAATGAAGGATTTTTGTATTCAACTAACAAGACATACTCCACTCCATGTACAAACTGATATGGAGAAAAACTGGTGGTGGTCTTAACCATGGTTCTATAAGCCCACAAAGCAGGATATAACATAATATGCCAATTGGTCTTGCTTTGTGCGATGGTTCGTTGGAGAATGGACTTGAGTGATTTGTTCACTGCTTCAACCTGTCCATTTGATTGAGGGTAATACAAAGAGGAATGCTCCTACTTACACCCTAAGTTCGAGGCCAACTCTTACATCATTTGATTCTGAAAGTGCCTACCATGGTCAGTGATAAGCTCCTTCAGAATACCAAACCGAGTAATCATCTGGTTGAATGCGAAATGTGCAGCTGTCTCACCGTCATATTTAACCGTGGGCATAGCCTCAGCCCATTTCGTGAAATAGTCAATAGACACTATAATATGATGATGCCCCCTAGCTGAAGCTAGGTTGCAATCCATGAAGTCAAGCCCCCACTTAATGAAGGGACCGGTGCTGATAATTGGATGTAACAGGGCAGGATGGTAGCGCATATTACGTGCAAAAACATGGAAAGGGTGGAACTTCTTGACCGCATTAACACAATATTTAAAGATCGACGGCCAGAAATAACCCACTCTCAAGATTTTTTGGGCTGTAGAAAGCTCGGAGAAATGACCACCACAAGCCCCTCCATGGCAATCATTCAGCATGAGCTCAGACTCTTCATGAGTTAAACAATGACGTAAAATGGAATCTATCCCACGGTGGTAAAATGTGTTATCCACTATAAGGTAGTTCTTGGATACGTGACGTAATCATCGTCGTTCATCCCGTGAGAGGTGAATAGGGACCTTCAATGTTTGTAAATATATGATGATATCCTCATACCATGGATCCAAAGTTGAGATCAGGAAAATGTGCTCATCGACAAACGTATCTTCACAAACTTCCTCCTCCTCCTCGCTTGGGAAATCAAATATAAGCTCCGCAAAAATCAACAATTTTTTCAATTTTTCCAAAACAAACTCGAGATCGAATTCTTGCAAGATGACAATCCACTTATTATACTTTCCCCCAACCATCCTTCTATTGAGGATGAACTGAAATGGATTGACATGGGCTACCACCAAGGTCTGGTGAAGGATAATATAGTGTCTCAATCTTTGAACCACATGAACGGTAGCTAAGGCAAGTTTCTCCACATGGGAATAATGGATCTCCGCATCTATAAGGTTTCGGCCCAAATAATATATGGCATGCTCTTGGAGGTCCTCATCCTCCTGAACCAAAACCATACCAATTGTCTCCATTAACGTGGCCACATAAAGTAAAAGGTCATGGCTATAGTTGGGTGGACTAATCAAAGGACTCCTGGGGTTGCTCATCCTAGCAAAAGGTAGTGTCCTTCAAAAGATGCATAAATCCTTTAGTCAAATTGGCAAAGTTAATGATGAATCTCCGCAATAAATTTTCCATGCCTTGCAACATTTAAGATGTCTAATGTTTCTCAAGGGAGACAATTGAAGTATTGCCTCAACCTTTAAAGGTTTGAATCTTATAACCTCCTTGGAGACAATGAACCCTAACAAGAGACCAGATTTCATGCAAAAGATGCACTTATGAGGATTTAACCTGACCCAGTAGTGGTGGCATCTTTCGAACACTAATCTCAAATGGTAGAAATGACGCACTCTCATATGAGAATGAGCAGCAAGGTCATCCAAAAAGACTTCAATAATCAATTTGAGATCATGGAAGATCAAGGTCATATCCCACTGAAATGTGGCTCCGACATTTTTAAGACCGAAAGGCATCTTCCGATATGCAAAGGTACCCCAAGTACAAACAAAGGTAGTTTTATGTTGGTCCTTGGGTTTGATCCATATCTGATTGTATCCATAAAATCCATCAATAAAGGAAAATACCTCGCTCCCCACACACTCATCCAAAATTTGATCAATAAATCGTGTCAGAAAATTATCCTTAGGAAAGGCATAATTCAAGTCATGAAAATCAGTGCATATGCAGATCGCTCCCTGTTTCTTATAAACTAGAATGGGATTTGAAACCCACTTCGTCAAGGGAATGGGATAGATAAAACTGACATTTAACATATTTTCTATCTCAGCCTTAATCACGGGTGCTTTTCTAGGATTCACCGCACGCAAGCGTTATCAAACAGGATTGGCATTGGGATAATTTTTAATTTCATGTTCAATAATGTGAGAGTTGATACCTGGAATTTTCTCGTATGACCAAGAAAAGACATCATGAAATTATTTGAACAACTCGGTATACTCTTGAATATTAGCATGGGAACATTCTGCCCCAATATAGACATTCTCAATCTTGTCAGGATCGTGAGAGATGTTGATATGGATGGTCGGAGATATATTTTCCATGTTTCCATCAGCCATCAGACTAGGAGAGCTTAATGGAACCACGAGACTACAAATTCTCTCACTAAGAATCTCCCTGGAGTCTTCACACTCCAAACGGTCAAGCTCAAGAAGAAAATAAGATCGATGATGCAACTCTTCCCAAGGTGGCTCAACCCCAGACATGGCCTCAATAATAGCTTCATCTAATGGAAAAACACTATCAAGGAAATCATGTGTGTGAGAATACTAAACTGCCCATGTAGGCAACACATACGAGTCCTCCTCCTCCATCTGTGAAGAGGAAGGACTAGGCTCTGCAACACATTCAAGATTCACTTGATATTCTATCATTGCTACAGGCAATGGTACGTCTGTTCCAATAGGCTTACACAAAGGACTCGGTGTATGAAGAATCCAAGGATATTCCATATGGGTAGTGCAAAAAGACACCGATCTCAATGAAGATGAATCCCCACCGGAACTAGACCCAATCATAAGAAAATGTGTAGGACATCTAAAGGCTCACATAAGGGATGGATACATTCCAACACCCACACTCCCAGTTGCCGACTGAGAATGATCGATCATTGGGATAGAATCGCTCCCGATGATGCAGTAACACTCGGATTTTTGAATGACATTTGATCAATCGTAACTATCTTCCCATTAAATGGAAAGCATACAACTCAAAATAGAGAAGAAGCTACAACTTGCATACTATACATCCAATTCCTACCTAATAACAGATTGTAGTCAAGGGGCGCATCAACCACCTCGACCTCGATCGCAACGGTCTTCCCTCCCAAATGGACCTTAAGAGAAGGAAGAATCCTGTGTAGCCAAAATGATATACTATGAAAAGAAGTCAACATGGTAGCGGATTTAGACAACTCGGGGGAACCCAAACCCTTCCAACATGACAAAGACATCGCGTAAGTAACAACACCTTCGTCAATCATAGTACATTTGATAGTCATGTTAATACATTCCACATGAATCAAGAGAGACACATAGAAAGGAAAGCGAGGCTATAGTCCCGCGGTTTCAAATTTGATGACGGAGGAAGAGTGATCATCGTTAATAGCAAGAGAAGAAATCAAATCCTTCCTTTGTGATGGACAACTCTGAAGAACTTCAAGCACAGACATCGCACAAGGAGTGTGGCCCAAATCCTTGACAACAGAATAGTTTTGGGCAGCTCAGGAATCAGGATTGTGTCCCGAACACTTTAAAAATCCCGTAGGAATGCTAGGTACACTCTTAGGTTTATCCGTAGGATTTTCAATATGCAAAGGAGTCTCGATAGGAGGAGGTTCTTTCCCAAGCTCTGGTTGTGACGAACCATAGTCCTTCGCACGAGTCGCAACCTTAGCAGCATGCACCATGTTGATGCAACCATGACTACTACACACTTTCGGTGGATCTTGATCTTCACCAGACTAATCATGGGTCCGTGAGTTCATGTTTTGATTATGGGGTAAAGGGTTAGTCATCATAGTTGTGCCCTATTCTATGAACTTTGAGGCTTCTTCAATACGAGGGCACAAGTGAGTGAGGTGGTCATCCTTACACAACTTGCAAGTAAACTTAACCTTACATTTAGACTGCTTACCCCCCCTAGCTTTGCAGGCATTCTTGTCATTAGAATTGGCATTTTCATTCCTATTCCCACCCTTTCGATTGTTTTTACCCTTCTTCTTATTCCTTCTGAGTTGTTGGTTACCCTTCTGGTCCGGCGATTGTATCGAAAGCACACTAGCCATTTGGGTGGGTTGAGACAAATTCGTGGCTTGTCCCAAGGCATATTGGTTGATAGACAATTGACTCACCTATTTCACAACCAAATCTGCAGGTTTGGTACTCATACAACCAACAATTCCATCGGCATGTGGTCCAGGTTTGACCTTAGGGTTGAAACTAGAACATGAAGCATTCAGAATAGTCTCATACAACAAACTAGATTGAGCATAAATCAAATCCAATTCCTGCGCCCTAAAAATGGCGTGCTCCTTGTTCTGAACTATGAATGTAGAAACATCCTTCGCTATATAAGTTAATAACGATTTAAGGAACCATTTGAGGAGAAACTTCCGTGGTATGAAGGACTTAATCAATCTCTTTTGTCTACATCACTCTTGGATATGGTCCAAGATATGCGTGTCCTTTTGAGGGCATGGACCCAGAGGGACTTTCCTGAGGCATGAGGGGAAGGAAGGTTGCTTGCCTGACAAAGGAGGGGAAGGACCCTGGGTGGGCTACTTTGATCAGAGCAGGAAAGAAGTTCGGGTAGACTATATCTTACAAAACAACCTCTCATTTTAGTCGAGTGTGCTTTGCAACCTCATTTGCCTTTTTTAGTATAATAAAATATCATCTTAGGGGGTCCGAGGCAAGATTCATTTATCTTGCCAAAATTTAGACAAGAGTTATGTACCAATGTCGTAATGCAATGGTAGCTGGAAGTGGTTGAGAAAAGTCATAGCTAGGTCATAGAACAAAACGAATGCCCCCCTAGGTAGCTCTATGTACCATTTCGCTATATGCCCGGTGAGGGTGCATTGAAATAGCCTTAAAAGAATCAAATCTTCATGTAAGGAATTAGAAGAGCACCAAAGACGAAATGTAGTAACATGTTCAGTAGGATCTTCTCCTGGTTTTCCCTCAATTTTGGGAATGTCCGAGGGAAGCTTATTAGGGACAGCTGGCCAATCCAAGTCATGAGAGACTGGATTGTTCATTAGTATCGACAAGTCGGGTAAATTTAACATTGTAAGGAAAGGGAGCCTAGGTTGAGCAGGTCGATGCCATGCTCCTTGATAGTTTTGATTCACATAAGACTGATAACCATAACCACCATGGCCATGGCCATAGTATCCTCCTCCCATTTGACCTATGTAGGGTGACATGGAAGCACCATAATGTGGTGTAGCTTGACTAAGTGGAGCTACAAACCCATAATTCAAGAAGTAAGCGGGTTGTTGATACCCGTACCCATAAGGTGAATAACTATGTGCATACTGCGGTCCATAATGTTGTCCATGAGAGGTTCAATAAGATGTCCCATGAGATGGACCATGAGAAACTCCATAAGTAGGAATATGGGGAACTCCTTGAGATAGACCATAAGACATTCCAAAAGTAAGAATATGACCTCCCGAAACAATAGGAAGTACTTGACTTTGAGACACGAGTACACAAGTAGCAGCAGTATGAACATGACTAGTAGCAGCATTTTGGCCTGAAGGACCATGTGAATGATGGGGAGGAATAGCATTCAAAGAACTAGGAATAGAGGACGAAGGGACATGTGAAACTATGTAAGTGGTATTCCCTATAGTCACTCGTCTTGGTTCTGGTACTAATACCAGGTCTAGGAAGAATGTGTAATGTAGCCTCCACCACCAAGATGGAGGGTGCAATGTGACTCATGCTCCCAAATATCTCCCCATGGAAAGGAAAGGAAATGTCCCCAGGCATAGTGCTAGGATCAAATTCCGACTTGGCATGATGTGTCGGATCATGTGCAGGGATACCATATATGCCATAACTAACATAACTAGTGCTCGTAGGTTCATGATGAGTCTCCTTTCCCGGCATTCAATAGCAATGACATGTGAATGGGGGATCATACCTTGAGTGTGTAGGTATATCATGTGAAGGATCAAACCTAGATTGTGTAGGTATATCAGGTGAAGGATCATATACAAAAATAGGTTCTTCTTCCCCAACCTCATGAGGTTGAGAAGACAACTCATGAATTTCATCTTCATGATCTCCCATCGTGTGTGAATCAATGTGAGAAGTAGTCCACCTATACTGTATGTTTCTCTCTCCCAAAGGAGGAGGAGATGTAGAAGGCAGAAGTCCTGCTAAATGATGTGAATGGCGGGGTTCCGCACCCAAATCCACAATGACTCAAAAAATGAAAAAGACTCTTCTAATTATGCAAACCCTAATCAAGCTAGTGTGAACAGAGCATACACCAATACAATCTAAATCTAATCACAAGAAAATAAGGGTAGGATATGTGAGCTCCCGAATGAAGTGGGTATGTCTCACCTAGGAGAGGCTTGAGACTCCCATACACAACAAGCGGAGGTTCATAACTAATTATTGTGACCCTCAGCTTCAACGCATATAGTGATTGTGCTGTCTAACCCCAACCTAGCTGGGAAACCTGCAGAATAACCCCTGTGAAGTACCCCCTCGATAACCTAGGCAAGGCCACTAAGGTCACCTCAATATAATCAATGTTCAAGTGGACAGTTGCAGGCGGGATTGACCATATGGGCAAGGTAGCAAAGCACAAAAATCTTGAAAGAGTTCCCATATACAAATACAATCCTGGAAATATCTCAGGTGCTACTCAGTTATGACTAGGGGTCATCCCAATGAATAACCACTCACACTGCCTCGTGCTTAACTCCCTTATAAGAGGAGGATCCTAAGAAACACTAATTATACCAAGGAATTTCACACTCTCACCTAGACATACACATACATGTTGTTGTTTAGTGGTCTTGAAGAATTTACTCACAATGAACTATTCCAAGACCCTAAAACCTAATCATGTTGGTGTACCCTATCAAAGAAAATAGTGTAATCCATTTTAATTAAGCGTTGATTTTATGTGGCTTATTACTCAAAAAGGTAGATGATCATGCAACCAATGGTGTTATGACGCAAACATGAAGTAAAATGCACACCTAACAATCAATGCAAATGCATTGTGTCGAATGAAAGTAGGGCATGCTACTACGTGAAATGCAAAATTTTATTCAAATGACAAATGCAATCATTCCTATATGAAATCCTGACTAATACTTCTCTAAGCAAACCTAGTGCAAGTACCATGCAAAATGGAAAGTGAAATGATGCATAATGACGCAAAGAAGTAAATATTTTTGAATTTTTTGAATAAAAATGAGATAATAAAGCAAAAGAATGACTCTACCACCCCAAGACTCTACAATCACTATAAAATAGCACCCAAGAAAATCACTAAGGTAAAAGAGACCTAATGCACTATCCCAAAACAAAAAATTGAAAATGCAATGACAAGAACATTCTTAAAAACAAATTTACCCTAAAAGGTGTCTCTGGTCAGAAACAGAGGTCTATACAGACTCTAGAAGTATCTAAGGAGACTCAGCAATCATCAAAACTCACCTAGAAACACTTAATATTTCTCTAGAAGGAAAAACTCAGGGCATATGCAACTGTGTGCAGAAAAACCATGTATGTACGCATAAATGTCAGTCAAAACTGCATGTACACATGACTGTGAGGCAAAAAATCATGTACAGAAAGAAAAAGAGATAAAAATGAAGGCAAATTGATAAGCTGAGACAAAATTCACACCTATCAGACACTACCAGGAAAACATGCCCCCAGACCTGACTAAGAAACAAAGAAATCAGAGCAATTCAAAATCATTGAATGCCGATAAGACCCCCAAAGGAAAAATGACTAGGAACTCCCCAGTGGAGTCGCCAATTCTATTACGGAGAGAAATTCCTATCGCTTGGGGTACCACAACAGACAACTTGAATCCAGAAATCAATCCTTTCCTATACGCAAGAGAAACCAAATATATAACACTAAAGGATCTCGATTCGTACCTTATTCCAAATGATTGATGTAGACCCCCGTTGAGCTTTCCAAATTCAGATTGTATTGATAAATTGCTATCTCAACACTCAACAAACAAGACAAGCATGCTATATATAATTGTGTTAGACCTACTCTAGCATATATAATCAATAACATATAAGAATTTAAAAGCATCCATGGATAAAATACTCATTTAAATACACATTATTCGATAGGAAAAGATATTTCTATTGATATAAAACAGAGATTACAATAGTGACAACCTCCGTTGGCACGTATGTGTATTGGAGAAACTGAGTCCCCCACTTGGGCCTCCACCACTTAAACCCTCCATCTCTCGATTGCAAGCTCAAAATAAAAAGGGAAGCTTGGGAAGAATACAAAAGTGCTCCAAGGGACAAAGGGATGTAGACTCAAGTATAAGCTCCAGCAACAATGGACTATAGTTGTCTTGCTCTTCAATTCCTCATGCCTTCAATGTATCCAAAGGGTTCCTTATATAGATCTTCAATGGGGTAATGGAAGGTAGAATCTGAGCAATCTCAAGGCATAGGGAAGGCCAAGAGACAAGTTATTCGGATCCACATGAAGGAAAACTCCAAAATAATTTGGCCTTTTGCACACATCCTAATGTACACGGTTTTAGGGGTCAAACCCACGTATATACATGAGAAAGGGATAAAAAGTCACGTATGGCAATTATTGCATGTTTTTAGGGATTATCTTGGAAACATCAAAGATACAAAAATGTTCCATGGGGTCTAAGGAGTCTGTAGAGGGATAGGGAAGGCCATAAAAGTGTGATTCTCCATGTGTGGTAAAATCATCTATAACACTTCTCAGGTTGTACCTCTCAAAATATTTTGATAAAATGAGTTGGGAGTTCATTGAGAGAACTCTCCTTGCTTTTGTCTTATGTTGATCCTGGACCAACTGGATTATGGATTTAATCCCCTCTACTTTCTACTATATTCTTTTCAATGGCACACCCTCCTCCACTTTCACCTCCTCTTGTGGGCTTATACAAGGAGACCCAATCTCCCACTTCCTATTCATTCTAATGTCTAAAGGGTTGGGAATAATGCTTAAAGGGACCATATCTTCCAACTCTTTAAGAGGCATATCTATTCATGGAGACCCCCCCAATGTTTATCAGTGGTTTGTGGATGACAATATTCTCTTTGGCCATCCCTTGGTTCAGGAAGAGCGCACCTTCAAATCCATATTGGAGACCTTCTCTAAAGCTTCAGGAAACTCCATTAATCTAGACAAGTCACGAATTCTATTATAACACCAACAATACCAGCTAATGAAAAATTTCCAGGATTCTCAAGATTCTTGTGGCTACTTTTCGCTAGAAGTATCTAGGAGCACCACTCTTTGAACAGCAATTAACTTATTCCTCTTAGAAAGAACTTTTGGAAAAGCTAGAAACCCGCATTACCTCTTGGACCTTTCATTCCCTAAATCTTCCCAATCGTCTAGTTCTTCTCAAATATATCTTGCAATATATGCCTCTATATCTTTTCTCAGTTCTCCCTCGGTTTGTGACAGGAACAACCAAAGATGGTCCCTTTTCAGCTAGAAACAAGTCTGTCATTCGAAGCTTGAAGGAGGCCTTGGGATTTGAGATCCTAAAGTCAATAATTAGGTTTTATCTGCCATGCTCTCGTGGAAATGGATAACTCAAAATCATACCCCCTAGGCCCAAATTTGGAACTATAAGTATTATAGAGATTGCACCCCTATAACTCTCATAATATTTGACCATGATCCTCTAGGATCCTCGATTTGGAAAGTGTCCAACACCTAGAGAGTGCTTATTCAACAACAAAGCTTCTAGGAAATAATGGATAGAACCAATGCTCTCTTTTGGCATGATGCTTAGAAACAACTCCCTAGCTTCAGCAACATATTTACTTAGGAATACATCCAATTTTTTTCACACTAAAATCATAATACGATCATGAAAGATATTTGGACTGATGACACCTCTTCTCCATTTTGACAATGGAAAATTCCCAGTATATGGAGACATCACCTTGATTTCGATCATTTGGATTCTATTTGGCATGACATTCAACAACGAAGGATTCATATAAAGCATGGACCTGGAATCCTTAGATGGCGTTATAAATCCTCTAGCACATACATGATTAAGGAAGTGTATTCTCTCTCCACTGCTAATCAGAAGGAGCCTCGTCTCATAAATTGGAGGAAAGTATGGAATCCAAATATCTGGCCCAAAATCTCTACATTTATATGGTTTTTAACCCATAGGAGTATTCTTACATGGGATAATCTTCTAAAACCTAGTTTCTATGGACCTTCATGGTGCGTTTTATGCAATATGTACTCTGAATTTATTGACCATCTTCTGGACTCATGCTCCTTTACCAATTTGTTATGGTATAAAGAAGCAGAGAATAGACATCGTTCTAGGAGAGTAAAAGGTAACATTACTGAGACTCTTCAACAATGGGATGTAAAACCATTTCAAGGTTAAATTCTTAATATTCTTTGGGAACTAATACCTATGTTCAGAACTTGGCATATATGGAAATAAATGAATATACATATTTTTTCGGGAAAGCAGAACACTCTGGAGGAATTCTAGTGTATTATCATTAAAAAACTTTAGGAATCTCTTTCATCCACTCTCTAGAATCAAACTAACTTTTCCCTCTCTCCCCTTGAGCAGTTCCTGCTGGATAATTGGAATTTTCACCTAAATCCCCCCACTGTGATTTTCAGGTCATCAAGGGCCAACATTTCTTGCCTTATCCTTTGGACCCCCTACAAAGGGAGTCTTCAAAATCAACTTTGACAGGGCATCCAAAGGTAATCCTGGCATTTCGAGGCTTGCGGGTGTCTTTTGAAACCATAAGAGATTTTTCTCATTTATCATCGAAATTTTTGCCACAAAAGTAATAATGCAGTAGAACTCGAAGGGCTTAGAGGTGGTCTTGAAATCGTTGTTGAGAAAAAAAAATTCCCCTCATAGTGGAAGGGGACTCCCAAATCATACTCTTGATGGTGTCAAAAATAATGCATGGATCTCAGACCTATAAGCTCTCTCCTAGTTGGGTTTTAGAGCACAGTCTTTGTTGTCTCGACTCCCTTCTCACACTCAATCGGGCCATCTCCTTTCACCATGTGAAACTCTCAACCAACTCTTTGGATATTTTCTTAGCTAATGAAGGAGTTCTTCATCATTCATTTATGACAAAGGGAGAGCTTAGCAGCTCCATTAACACCATTTTAGTCCACAAATGTCAAAATATGGCCTCCAAGGACTCCTCTATCTTGGATTCGGTTTCCAAGTGTCCCACAAGTAGTGATGGACTCAATATTTGGGATGCCAGAGTGGTGATAACATCATTATGCACTCACAACCCACCCCACCCATGAGGGCATCATTTATCGCACATATATGACGCAGTTAAGGAATTAAGTGTTAGAAATGATGGAGGCCATCAGCATTTACATAGTGTGTTTGGAGATGACCCTGCAATCATGTCGAAGGATGGAAGATATGGGGTAATGGTGTGTCAGGACCTAGAAGGGGAACCGCCTTCTTAATTTTCCATTGATGATTTCTTGGTACTATTATTTTATCACCTAGTTCATGTCTCTCAAGCGTTCAGCCTTGTGATCTCATCCTTTGGTAAGGGATTTGGATCTAGTCTACATTCCATCCAACTAGTTTGGATCATATACATCTGGTTTACATATCCTATAGTCTTGCTACGTTTCTGACTCAGCTAAGCGCACCATATTTCCTACCAGTGTTTTTTTTGTCCCCATGTTTGAGCTTCACTACTATTCCACTATGTCTTGTCAATGTGGAACACCCCACCGAGCTAGTAGTGGTTGAGGTCACACTCAATGGGAGGTGCACTTGGGTATGCCAGTGGGGTTTCCATGTTGGTGCACAATTTAATTGATGAATGTGAAGCTAGGTTGATTAATGAAAATATGTCTAAAGCCACTGAAGGGGGGATTCCTCAATCACTACTGGATCTGTTAACCCAAAAATCCCCCACTCAGCTCTCAATGGCCTACACAACCCAAGGACACCATTTCATGACCCTCATATCCCTCCATTAGACCCCTAGACCCTCAAAATAGCTAAAGGATGAAGAAAAGGGCTTAAAAATGCCAAAAAGGAGCCCAAAATTGTCTCCTAGGAGCTAAAGCCTCTGAAAAGGGGCTAAAACCCTAAAACAAGCTAAAGTTAGAGAGGAAGGGGCTAAAAGCCCAAAAAAGTGGCTAAAGCCCTGACCAAGGGCTTAAAACCCTAAAACCCCTTGAAAAAGCTATAAAAGGAGGGTGGGGGGTCACTCTCAAACAAATTCTCCTTTGCATATTGTTATGCTGCCCATGGATGCCTTGATACCTTTGACTCTCAAGCCAGCCACACTCCCTCTCCTCCATTTCCATTGAGCCAAAGTTCCCCATCCAAGAGAGGTGCTTCCATAAGCTAGGGCATGGTGGACCATTTCCACACAAGAGGAGGTATAACCATGTTTCATGTTTTGTTTCTTAGTTTATTTGCTTTCTAACCCTTATTTCATTTGCAGGTTTATGTTTAACACTGTTTTGCAAGTTATTGTACCCTAATATTTGTTTGCAGGTCTTTGAAGGTGGAACCCTAACTTGTGTTTGTAGAGGGGTTCACCATTGCTTCTATCTTCTTTCTGTTCTTAGCTTAGCTTTCATTTCTATTATTTACATTTCATTTTATTTCCATCATTTACCCACCAGCAGGAACCTACCCTTCTGTCCTATAGATAGAATGGAGCCATTCCTGCCCCTTTAGTAGGGAGAAATCCTTGCTACAAAACTGGCGACCATACCAGGTCGATCCCACAGGATCCCTATTGGGTAAAATTATCCCTAATTAATTTACCTTCGATTTAATTATCAACCAGGACACGTAAAATTTGAGTTACTACACTATATGTGCAAGGTAAAATGGTTTCAAGCTCATGCCTAAGGTAACTTTAATCTGATCACACACAAATGTAACTCCTAAAATAAACTATTCTACTGAACAAATATAAGGCTATTAAACCTAATATAAGAAAAGAAATAAATCCTCTAAGTTCTATTTACAATCAAAAGCTTTATCAAATTTAATAAAAGTAGTTTCAAATCAGGCTCAATTTTAACCTAAAAATAACAACCAAGCAATCAAGTATTTTCAATGAAGGAAATCCTACTGCTAAAAGAGATCTTCAAACTTGTTTATAGAAGAAACACTATTTGATCAATCTTTAATATCTCACTCAACTCCACGATAGATTCTACAACTCTGCTTTATACATACTAGCCTTTTCAAACTGTTTTCACCATCACAAGGAAATCTGTCACAAATATAACAGATCTTCTACAAATATTAAAAAGTTATTTACTTTGAAGATTAACGAGCCTTACTTCGTATCAATGCTATCATTAAAAAACATGCTTACTGCAATGAATTTGCCTTTAAAGCAAGAAGCAATACCTTATGATCATAAAAATGACTTGGAAATATTTAAACAAAACTCTATTTTAATTCAACTTGAGCAACTCACAAGATTTAGCGCTAGGTTTTGAATTCGATCTATAGCTATAAAGAAATGAATGACAAGAATCAAAATATACTAGCAAAACACACTGTCAAATATCAATAAACTGTAACTTCCTCTCTCTGACTCATTCGACTTTCTCAAGATCTTGAACTAAGCTGTACATAATTCCAAACCTTCTGCAACAAGTTTGAACATGCTATCTAATCAATCCTATGAACGTTATAAGCTCTAAAAGCTTGATGAATTCTATAAACCTTGCCAACTCTTTAAACTCTAAAAATTCTGCAAATCCTTGAAATGCTTAAAAGTTTTGCAAACCGTATAAATTATGAAAACTCTGGATAAGTTTAACCCTTCAATCCTCAATACTACAGCCTGATCTAGTTACTAAAAATGAAAGAAGAGAGAATTTAGGTCTGGCACATTCCACTACTGTTACGATTATTCAAACCTACAGTTTGCTAAATCAGATCCACTAAAATTACCCAAGCCTATTCACACACATGCAATAATGTAAACCAATCCAATGCAAGCATCAATATATCTTCAACCGCGAGTGTTAGGCCCTGGAATTGTCCATTTTTCCATCACTTATTGACATACCTTTCATCCATTTTCATCCATTTTCTTACCATTATTTCTCATTTATCATTCCATTTTTCATCCATTTGTTGCAGCTGCGCATTGTACAGCTGCTACTTCCATTTGATGTTTTAAGTGGTTAATAGTGATTATTTTCCTTTATCTTTGATGAATTAAAATACTATTATGCATAATTTTACTAATGATGGTTTGTGGAGTGAGTTGTCATGTACAGGACACTCATAGCCAGTTGTTACAGCCTTAACCAAAAATGCATGCCACATAAGAACACCTTTATTCGCGTCTTGATTTGCATACAGATGGAAATGAATCTCAAAACTCTGAGACATGGGTTTTGTGCATAACATCGTCATTTGCTTGACTCTCGAGGAAATCTCCAAACAAAGCTATGGTTTGTGATATGCAGGTGGTTCTTTGAGAGGGTATTTTCCAGATTTGGTGTTGCGGCCGGTTCCAAAGTTGCCAACAGTTACGGCCATGTTTGAGCTGTTACAGATCACAAGCTGGGGGTTTAGTTCTTCATTTCCATGAGATAATTTTATGTATAAATATGTAATCAATCTCATTGAGGCGGGGAATAGATTGATTGATTAAGCAAGATAGATTAGGCAGGATAGGAGATGGATGGTAGGAGATAACACAATGTTGTGATGTAGGATTTGATCCAGATCTGTTGTAATTGTTCCATTATGATAATACATGCTGGTAGTTTCTTAATTCTGGAGTTGTAGACTTCTATTGTGGAGATCCAGCTCTGCTCATTGGAGGAAGGGCCCTCTTCCCTAAGCAGATGCTAGTAGTGTTAATTGTAAGTGTTTTATTGTAGATCTGTTATTTGTTAACCCATGCTTTCATTCATTAGATTTATCATAGTTGTTTTATTATTCAGTTCATGTTTTATTCATTTGATTTATCATAGTGTTCTTCTGTTAATTCATTTTGATAGATCGTTGGCCAACATAACAATTCTTTAGATGTACGTAATCAGATCTTGTTTCATAGGAATAGATCTTGTTTGAAGTGTATTTGATTTACAGTTCAATTTATGAATAGGTTTGAGTATTGATTTATTTTCAAGTAGATGTGATCTAGTTTACAAAGAGTTTCGATTGCATACCAATAGGTAACAATGTCAGGTAGAAATTGTACTCGCATATATTTTGCATGATAGCTTTGAAATAAAAGACTTTCTCGGGTTACAATAAATCTTGTACACTCTGTATGTTGGTAATAATCTACTTGCATATTGGGTGCCCAACAGCGAGTCTATAAATATTACCAACATACTGATATACAGAGAATAGTATCGAAACAAAATGATATGATTTTGCCTACAGTAACGAAGATAAAACAAAGCTACATACAAACAACAAGAGTTGAAGGTGGGCCCGGCCTTCAACACCTCTAAATCTGAAATTGAAGCTCTAAGGAATAAAATGTAGTAGTCAATCAATTAATTTGAAATCAGAGTTTTATAGTATGTCCTCCCTTGTCTCATCCTTCTAAGGCTTTATTTATACATGAATAGATGGATAATATCCATCCCAAAAATCAGAAATTCATGCAACCACCCAGAAAACGACCAACACCAAAATATGGAAAAACCATGTTTGTTCCGGAACCGATTTCTCCACATTCGTTCATAAATTCTGAAAATTTATTGCGATTAGGGTAAACAGGGCCATTTATGAAGTGGGGTTTGAACCGTTTTGAATAATTCCCCACCTATTTCTCAGAAATTGAGCCTGAAATTAGGTTCCTGAATTAATGACAGGAATGCCATTGCCAAATTGCTTGAGATTAGGGCCATGACTTCTGGAGGAAACAGAGCATTTGAATGATGACTAATAGCTCATAATCCATATTGAAATGACCAACCATAAAATCCATGCGTAATTTTGGACAAATGAATCCCCCAAATATCTGAACCAATCAATACATGTTGAGTGAGTGCCGGAACAAGTGTCGGATCGAGCCACCAGAAAAACAACTACGTGGGAAACAAGATTTTGACTAATGATCAACATTTAATAAAAAGATAAAGTTTCAGTTATGAATTGAAATCCATCAAAATGATAAAAATTTCAAGAATTTACCTGTTTAAAGCATCTTGGGATGTTGTCCTTGAAAATATATATTCAAACACAAAATACAACAAAATAGAGTCAAATATACTTGATCCCATGTAGCTTTGAACTAGGAATATGGTGGCAGACAAGAAAAAATAGGAGGTCATCATCTTCTGCAGACTGAAGACCTTGCATGTCCCAATGCAAGAAAGTTTTGAACCAGGCATGCATAATTGAGAACCAAAATTGATGACCAAACTTTGGGTTAAATTCCAGAAATTGAGGCTGAAGTGTTAAACAACAATTGTACTTGAGGAGTAGACGGAGCTATCTTCTGTTGTGCACTGATCAAATTTTCAAGCTGTTTATCCTTTTTCTTTAACTGCTTCCTAAGACTATGATTAGACCCAGTTATATCATCAACTAGGGTTTGCAAAGATGCTACCTTAGCCTTTAAAATTGCATTTTCTTGTTTAACAAATTGGTCCAATCGAACATATTCTTGTAATTGTTTAGTCAACTCAAAGTTTCTTTGTTGAAAGCATTCAGCTCCCTGAGCTGAAGCATCTGATTGGTGAGACTTGACAGACTTCAGATCATATTTTAGAGTCTGAGATGCGGAGAAATGAAATGGCAATGAAGAATTTGTGACAGGACTTGGTATTGAAGGATTATGATGGGAGTCATTTGAATCAAAATCACCATGTGCAAATGAAGAAGTGGACGAGGACAGCTGAACATGAATAGGTGTCTTACCTTTAGATTCTATCTTCTTCTCTTGAGTAGCCATACTACGGGTAGCCTATGTCCTACCTTTTGAACCAGTGATCCCCTGTTCGTGGAACTCCTGTAGCCTATGTGACTGACTCCTCCGTAACTTGAAACACCAATGATCCCACCTTAGCAGTGTGACCATCGAATCCTTGGGCGAATTGGAGGGAGACAATGTCATCATGCCCCTAGAGAGTGGTCAAGAAGGGGTTCCACCTGACTCGGATAAATAGTTCATTACAAGCTAAAAACTCGGGCATGGACAATAACTGTCCATACTTAGTGGGTTCATGTCGATTGAGCATCGTGGAGACACAGGAATAAGATGAAGGACAGAACGAATGGAGAAATGAGAGCACACAGTAACTTGAAGGACAATTAAAAACCTCTATCAACCTCCCTCTAGATGGCAAAGATGAAAGCTGGAACCAGTCCATTTAAAATTATAATGGCAAAGGGAAAAAAAAATATGATGGTAATGGCAAACGTGCTAAGGAAATTATAGCAGATCAAGCCATGTACTGCCCACACTACCTTGCCTTATAATAATATTGACACATCCTAGAAAAATGCATAGTCTTAAGACATATCAAATGTCAATTTTAACCATGGAGTCAGGCTTTGGATTTTAGTAAATTAATTACATAAAAATTAAAAATGGCAAACTAAACATAAGCGATGGTGTATGATTTATTGATATAAAATAATCAATAATATAAAGTAAATTTTTTCCAAGGTGTATATGTCATTAAATTACTTACAAAGGAGAGGTGGCTTATCAACTCTATGGAATATAATGTGGTAAGGTAAATCCTCATAATTTCACCAATTTTTTAAATTAGAAAGATACCTGGCTTTTAACAGTAAAGATTACTCCAGCGTTCTGAACATTACCTTTAGAATTCAATTTACCAGTTTTGCAGAAGTCATTCCAATACCTCATCCAGCACCTGATCTGACACTTAATCCAGTACCTGATCCAGTCCGAGTCTAGTATTTTCTTGTCAAAACATAGAAGTATTTTCAAGATTGCAAGGGTGGAAATGATTTCCAGTAGGGTGATGATGTTATAAATGAGGGAAAATAACTGTCTTTCTTCAAAATGTCCAACTTTTGTGAGTTGAAAAGACAATTAAAATTGCCTGAAAAAATTTGTTTTATCCAGTAGGCTTCTTGCACAGTTACCATTATTCAGTGGTTGCTTCTTCATCTGACCACACATAAACAAATCTAAGTCATAAAACTATTCATTATTGTCAATACAAAAACAGAATTAAAAGCATTCCATAGACTATCAATATCACTCTTGCATCTAACTATTAAAAATATTCAAAACTTCAACCAATATGCACAGACTTCTTCCTCTTTATCCATAGAGAACTTCTTCACTAAAATATGCGCCTTCTAAAAACAAGACAAGAGGAGTACCAAATGAAGCCAAAATAGTGTACTGGCCAACTTGACTCAGCTTCACACAAGAAAGTTTGAGTGAAAAAAAAATAAGGTTCATAGCTATGTTCATTGAATCACTAAACGTTAGTACACTCTAGAGGCATAAAACTCTTCTATAATAAAGATCAGGTAACAAATACTTAAAGAATATGAAAATGATTATCAACTGGCTTATTACAAACAGTTCTCTTTAATTTTCATTTAACCCAACATGGCTTCTCTTTAACATTTACACAGGTATATTTTTCACACAGACAAGTATAAATGAGGCTTTTTTTTAAAAATAGATATCAAAGTCAGAACCCACTGTCGGCGAGCCTGTTCAGTACTCCAGTGGGGTAACTGTAATACCTAAGAAAAGTCTTCCCCAGGCAGAATGCCCCATTGCCAACAGGCCTTTTCAGTACCCTGATGGGTTTACCTGTTTATACTATAGGTCGGTACTCACTGCCAGTAGACCTGTTCAGTATCCTGGAGGGTTAACCTCTTACACCCTTTTTCTACCAGAGACCCTTGTCCCAATTCATCTTAAAGATAAAATTTATAATTTGCTTATGCATAGATGAGTGGGGGATCAGCTTTGAAAACCTTCTAGTAGTGGGATGGTATTAAAATTGGAAGAGCTTTCTTGAAACATGCCTATAAATATTTCTCCGTATGAACAACTAGCCCCTATAACTGTATAAATTGAAAGACATGAGGTGGATGGAATTATTTATAATATATATGTATATTAAATACAATGAAAGCCAATGGATAATGATCAAAAGACCCTGCAGTCTTGAAAACCATCCCTTATAAAATTATTGTGGTGCATGTCTGGATAATAACTCAATGTCCCCAACTGTTACTACTCGTAAAAATATCCCCGTTCAATCTAGTGTGAAACCAAGTCAAATGGTACTAGTGTACTATGAGTTCATAAGTGAAACCCCTTGAGGTTGTAAATCACTAATAGAGGCAAAGCAAGGCAGATAGACATCCTATATGAATAAAGAGGACATGTCTATAAAAAAAACTGAACTGAAAACAACAAGTCTTATAGAAAAACATGCTTTTTATTTATTTGATACAGGTATTCCAATAACATAGTGAAACCAGTAAAAATATTTAAAGTGTTTCTCAGGGATTAATTCACATTAGGAAAGTTCTTGAAAATAAAAGGAATCAATGGTAATAGAGAAACTTCCCCCTTTTTTTTTAAAATAATACCCTGAGCCTCACCAAAGAAAATACCTTGAACCATTGTCCATTACCACAAATGCAATCTGTTCATCATCAATTGTTCTTATGTTTACAGAACCATTATTAAAAACAGTCACAATTTCATATTACCCTCTGGCATTTTCCTTTTTATAGGCTATGAGATGTTGTTATAATAAGTTTTCTGAAAGTATGGATTGGAAAGAAGGTATAAATTATGGTTAAATATCTTATCATTTTATTGAAAAAAAAGAAAAACAACGAAGCTGCATTAATTTCTAAACTAAACATGCAACTTTTTTATTTATATACATATTTTCCTATTCTACCTAAGAAGAAAGAAAACATTTCTATTCAAGTATATGAATTCTTCCAATGTAACCAAGTGTGAAGTAAGATTAAATATATACCTTTATCCACATATGAAAAAGTTGTTGCAATTATTACCTGGATATGGAGAACCAACCGACTTACCTGCTTCTGCAACAAAAGGTGTTGAAGGAGGAAATGGTGTTGTAGTCTGGTTACCTCTTGGAACCAACTTTCAAAGTAGTCCTGGTACTCAACTTTCTTCATCATATCATGTATATCCCCTTCTTCTAATTTATTGATTTCGGAAGTACATAGAGGGTCTGCTGATACCTCCTCAATTTTAGGCTGCTTTCCATCGGATGTAGTCCCCAAGTTGTCAATTTCCTCTGGAATTTGGCAAGGAATATTTTTTTTTGGCTCTTGGGACTTTGGTTCATTTTTTATGTCAAGAGAGGTAGATAAATTCTTAATTGTTGTTAGGATGTGTTCTACCTGATAAGAAGAATTCCCAACTGCAACTAGGATTTGAGAAAGTTTTCCCAAATTGATGGTTACTTCTGAATCCATTTTGGTTCATTGTTTTGTTCATGTCTCGCACAAATATTAGTGTCTGGGGCTCTTACAACACCCAAGTTTTTATTTATATTTGGTTTATATGTGTTTTAAATGATTCTAATAAAGACTATCTACCACTAAAAACATATTTACTACAATCAAACACATGCCACTCTTGCATAAAATAAAACACTCTTGAAATTAAATTGCAGAAAGTAAACACACCCAAACTTACAAAAAGGAAAACACACTTGCATGAAATTAAATTGCAAGAAAGAAAACACACCTTACAGGAAAGGTAAACACACTTTTGCAGCAAAATAAATCAAACATGCGAAAAAGAAAACACACTTACGAGAAGGAAACAACAAGGATTTGGGGCAACCCACTAAAGTGGATGCGTCAGGATATTACACCATGGGAATCTCGTAGTGAATTCATCTTTGCATCTTAGCATTTCAACTCCCCCTTGTTTGTGTAATGTAAAGGAAACCTATCTACCCCTATCTACCTAAAATTCACAGCCAACAAATTCGTAGAAAATGAGAAAAATACCAGCTTACCTTGGAGCAACTCCCCAGCAACGGCACCAAAATGTTGGGTAAAATTATCACTAATTAATTTACCTTCAATTTAATTATCAACCATAACACATAAATTTTGAGTTACTACACTATATGTGCAAGGTAAAATGGTTTCAAGCTCATGCCTAAGGTAACTTTAATCTACTCACACACAAATGTAACTCCTAAAATGAACTATTCTACTGAACAACCAAGATCTGTGGCTATTAAAACTAATCTAAGAAAAGAAATCAATCCTCTAAGTGCTATTTAAAATCAAAAGGTTTATCAAATTTAATAAAAGAAGTTTCAAATCATGCTGAATGTTAACCTAAAAATAACAACGAATCAATCAAGTATTTTCAATGAAGGAATTCCTACTTCTAAAAGAGATCTTCAAACTTTTTTATAGAAGAAACACTATTTGATCAATCTTTAATATCTCACTCAACTCCACCATAGCTTGTACAACTCTGCTTTATACATACTGGCCTTTTCAAACTGTTTTCACCATCAAAGGGAAATCTGTCACAAATATAATAGATCTTCCACAAATATTGAAAACTTATTTACATTGAAGATTAACGAGCCTTACTTCGTATCAATGCTATCATTAAAAAACATGTTTACTACAATGAATTTTCCTTTAAAGCAAGAAGCAATACCTTATGATCATAACAATGACTTGGAAATATTTAAACAAAACTCTCTTTTAATTCAATTCGAGTAACTCACAAGATTCAGCGCTAGTTTTTCAATTCGATCTATAGCTATAAAGAAATGAATGACAAGAATCAAAATATATTGGCAAAACACACTGTCAAATATCAATAAACTGTAACTTCCTCTCTCTGACTCATTCGACTTTCTCAAGATCTTGAACTAAGCCATACATAATTACAAACCTTCTGCAACAAGTCTGAAAATGCTATCTGATCAATCCTATGAACGTTATAAGCTCTAAAACCTTTATGAATTCTATAAACCCTTCCAACTCTTTAAAGTCTAAATATTCTGCAAATCCTTGAAATGCTTAAAATTTTTGCAAATCCTATAAATTATGAAAACTCTGGATAAGAAGTTTAACCCTTCAATACTCAATACTACAGGCTGATCTAGTTACTGAAAATGAAAGAAGAGAGAATTTAGGTCTGGCACATTCCACTACTCTTACGATTATTCAAACCTACAGTTTGCTAAATCAGATCCACTAAAATTACCCAAGCCTGTTCACACACATGCAATAATGTAAACCAATCCAATGCAAGCATCAATATATCTTCAACCGTGAGTCTATAAAGCTTACCAACATACTTATATAGAGAGAATAGTATCGAAGCAAAATGATATGATTTTTCCTACAGTAATGAAGACAAAACAAAAACTACATACAAACAACAAAATTTGGAAAAACCACGTCTGTTCTAGAAAGGATTTCTCCACATTCGTTCAGAAATTCTAAAAATTTCCCACACCTAGGGATAAACGGGGCCATTTATGAAGTGGGTTTTGAACCATTTTTTTAATTCCCCACTGAATGCTCAGAAATTGAGCCCAAAATCAGGTTCCTAAATTAATGATGGGAATGCCATTGCCAGATTGCTTGAGATTAGGGCCATGACTTCTAGAGGAAACAGGGCATTTGAATGATGCCTGATATCTCATAATCCATATTGAAATGACCAAGCATAAAATCCATGCATAATTTTGGACAAATGAATCCCCCAAATATCTAAACCAATCAATACATGCTCAATGAGTGCCGGACAGGTGTTTGATCGAGCCACCCAAAAAACAACTACGCGGGAAACAATATTTTGACTAATCATCAACATTTAATCAAAAGCTAAAGTTTCAGTTATGAATTGAAATCCATCAAAATGATAAATAAAATGATAAAAATGTCAAGAATTTACCTGTTTAAAGCATCTTGGGATGTTGTCCTTGAAAATACATATTCAAACACAAAATACAACAAAATAGAGTCAAATATACTTGATCCCATATAGCTTCAAACTAGGAATAGGGTGGTAGACAAGCAAAAATAGGAGGTCATCAATCCTTGGTCCAAATTTCTAATTTTCTAGTTTTGTAATTTTTTTGCCCTATTTTTCAAAAAATTCCTCTTAAATCCACTTTAAATTCAGTTTATTTTCCATTTTCAGTACTGTCGAAGCCTCTGCTAGGAAAAACCAAGTCAGATTGGCCACAAAACAAGTTACTGTTGGCAAGATCTGACTCTGCCTCACAAAAAAAACCCAAATCTGGAGCAGGACGCTCTTATCGGGGCCAAAAGTGAGGTGAGGACACACTTGATGCGAAAACAGGTGCGCCCAGGGAACACTTAATCCCCCAATAAGTGCGACTTCAACCCAAAAACTCAGTCTATGACTGTTTCTGCATTCTGTGCGACCCCCTTGCCTATTTCTGAAAAACTCTGGTGGCCCCCTCACCAGATTTGATAAAAAATGTGCATCCTGTCAAACAGAACATCAATTTGAGTTTAATAGAGGTTAAATTTTAGTTTCATAGGGACTATTAGTGCGGATCAATTGCCTCTATCCAGCACTACAAGTTAATTTCAGTTTTTGTTTCAATTTCATGCAATTTCTTTTACAAACAATGTGTAAATGCCAAGTAAATGTTAATGGCTTAATCAAATGAACCTAGCCTAACTAAAATAAACCTAAAATTAATCGTCTTGCTTCCCCTTCCTCCTCTACCTAGTCATCACCCTTCTGGGTATTCTGGGATATGACAAAGGGCAAGCTCGTATAGATCCAGCCACTCCACTATATTGTTCCAAACCATTCAAACCGGATGACCTAGAAGGTAGAGGGGGTAGAGAAGGAGGGCTTCTCACAGTGCTAAGTGTCCTCCCTGTTGACCAACCTTGCATTTGGGAGTTGACCTGAGGATATACGGATGGGATTAGTCCCATTGTGTTGAGATCCCAGCACCTTCTCTTGGTTGAAGAAGAATATCAGTGTGAGGTAGACATCTAGTCAGGCCATCAAACATTCAGGGTTAATAATTGTATTTGTTCAAATTTTTTATTATTCAATGATTGCAAACACAAACACAGTGACATAAACTCTACCATGATGAATTCATAAACTATTTGCAGGAACCAAATACTAGAAAAACAAAAAAACAAATACACCATACCAACTAATTAACCCAACTCAGTTCATGATGCTCAATGAGCCTTAAAATTTACCAATTTACACTAAGTACAAACAACTCTGCAGTCTTTGAGGACATAAGTCCATGACTGCTTCAATTGTGGGAAGTACTTGGGATCTGCCCAGAAACTCATTGTGAGGAGTACCAAAGGAATCCCAAAGTAGTTGGCCACTGAGAGGAATTGCCAAGCGAAACGGGAAATGACCCCTTCCGATTGAGTAGAAACAACTGTGAGGAAAAAGCCAAGCGTTGTCTTCTGGCAGTCTTGGTGGCCGAGTGACCACCTGCAGCCAATAAGAAGCCACTGAAACCAGGTTCCAAACATCATTCCCACCAGTTTTAGACATAAAATCTAACACAATTGATCCTCCACTCTCTTCCTCACGCCTAAGAGGTGAACCACCACCATTTGGAACACCCAATCGACACCGTCGAAGCCACTCTCAGTGATATCCCACACCATCAGAAGGCCACACAGCCTCTGATTCTGATTCAGACCCATACCATTCTGAACCCGAACTCCATACTACACCATCAAGCCCCTTAGCTAGTGCAAATCTGGATCCATTTTCTGGCATAACCATAGCAAGTGGACCCATGTCCACATCACAACTTGTCACCCACAACCTGGCAAGTGGCCCAAGCGTAGTCATTCAGACTATCATCATTCATCTACCATCACCTATAGTGACCAGCCAAGCTGGACCACTAACAGCACACAGGGGTAGTGGCCCTTCCACACACACTGCCCCTCCTGCCACACAAGGGGGAAGTGGACTGTCCATTTACATTGCCCCTACTATCATGCATGGGGGGAATGTCCCCACCACTCATACCGTCCCACCCAAAACACTTGGGGGCATTGGACCATCCGCAACGGTGCCATCACAAGCACCCACAGCTGTGCAGATGCATTATGCACCTGCAAACCCCACCACCATCGCAGCCCCATCCTACATCAACCTGGGGTCAAATATGCCATTCATGGCTCATCTTAACTTGCCTAACTTGACCAGATTAACAAATGAACCCATTCACCATCAAGCCTTTTGGCCTCCAATGCCAACTAAGCTGCCATTAGACATCCTCAACTTTGAAGGCAAAGCAGGGGAATGTCCCCAAAACCACATAATGACATTCCATCTATGGTGCTCATCCAACATCATCATAGATGATTCCATCAGGCTAAGGTTATTCCAATGCACTCTTACAGGTGTTGCGGCCAAATGGTACATTGAGCTACCACAGGCCAAATATCCAGACTTCAACTCCCTAGCCTTCAAGTTTCTACAGTATTTCCAACTCCCCGTCAGATATGACGAAGGGGTGGAGATCCTGTTATCCTTCCACCAAAGCACTGCCACTCACATAACCGACCACATCCATGAGTGGCGGCGACGTCGCAGTCTATGCAAAATCCAACTTGACGACAGGATATTCTTGGATTGGTTCCTTAAGACCTTGCTCCCACCCATAGAAAAGGACGTCGCGTCCGAATGTCTTCAATCCAAAGAAGAGGCCATACTGAAAGCTCAACAGTTTGACCTTATCTATGCATAGTCTAGATACCTATACACCATCATTCCAGACACTCCCCGTCTGAGTACCTCATACCGCGATGCACTGAGGGCATCCCATGATGCGAACGACATCATAGGATCGGTCTCCCAACAACCACAACCCCGACCGACACCACCTACAGCTCCATCACAACCAAGCAACACTGCTAATATTGCTTACCAAAACCAAGCTCCGGACTACACAAGAATGATGTCCCAGTCCAGAGCAACAACTTCCTATGCACAACCTGCGCCACCGCAGCAGGCTCAAGCCATGGCTTGGCTAACACAGCAGTATGTGGGGAAAATTCCCACATTTGTGGCACCGCCACCCCCACAAATATATTATGCACCACCAGTGCAACCAGTTCAAGCCCCCACCCCCACTCCACCCACTCCGTTGGGACAAGTGTTCACACAGCAAAACCGTCCCAACTAGCCTGCCTCCAAAAATCAACAAGGGCAAGCTTGAAATAATCAGCCCCAGAACCAAGGTAACAACCAACCATAGGGAGGCAGTCAACAACCAAAACCTCCCAACAATGCCGCAGCAAACCAGCTAGCCCAAACCCCCCCACGACAAAATGCACCAAGATGCAATGCTCCGTTGCGCACAAACCAACCGTGCACACTCTGTGATGTTTATGGGCACTACACATTTGAGTGTCCCCTTATGGCTCGTGCTAAGAAGGCCATTCAAAATGAGGCCCAATAGGCTACCAATGTAGCAAATCAAGCCCAACCCAACCCAGCACCATAAGGACCTCCCCCCATGGTGCTTAAAAACCCACTACCAGTCCAAGGATTGGTGGCAACCACACCCCCTCCCCAGGCCAATCCCAATGCTTCGAGGGCACCTCCCATGGCCGAAATAGGTCTTCACCACCTGCTAGCCATGACGACTAAAGTGGTCAACTTAAAAACTAGACGGAGTCATTACGGTAGCACCACCAAACCCACTGACACATCAGTGGCATCAACGTCCAAAACAGTCAACCTACCTCTTTAGTTACCCCCATCCCTACGGCCCCCTGTACGCAGGATCACCAATAATTCCACGGCTAGAGCTATAGTCAGCTATAGCATTGTGGATGACTTGGCCCAAACACCAACCACCATGTCTGCTCTTGAGGTACTTAAAACATGCCCAACACAGTGGAAAGCCTTACTAGCCTCCCTAGGGGTAGTAGACCCCTCCAACTCCAAGTTGATCACCTTTGACATGGAGAATAGGGAACCGCACATGCCCTTGACCACTGCCTTCAAAATCCTAGTGTCCATCCGGAATTTGGTTGTGCATCAGTGCATAGTGGATGAGGGGGCATCCACATGCGTTATGTTTACCTTGGTTTGGCAGAAACTTGGATCACCAATTCTGCAACCGTCCTCCACAACTCTGCGGGCTTATGATGGACATCTGTTATGGAGAGAAATTCCTATGGCTTGGGATACCACAACAGACAACTTGACTCCAGAAATCAATATTTTCCAATATGTAATAGAAATAAAATGTCTAACACTAAAGGATCAGACCTCGTACCTTATTCCGGACGGTTGAAGTAGATCCCTGTTGAGCTTTCCAATATTCAGCTTGAATTGATATAATACTTCCTCAACAACAAGTAAACAATACAAGCATACTATATATCATGGTGTTAGATCTATTCTAGCATATATAATCAATAATGTAAAAGCATTTGACATATTCCAATGGATACAATATTCATTCAAATACACATTATTGGATAGGAAAAGATATTTCTATAAATATAAATTAGAGATTACAAGATAGATACAACCTCTGACGGCACGTCTGCGAACCGGAGAAACTGAATCTCCCACTTGGGCCTCCACCACTTCAATCCTCCATCTCTCGATAGCAAGCTCACAAGTAAAAGGCAAGCTTGGGAAGAACACCAAAGTGCGCCAAGGGAAAAAGGGATGCAGACTCAAGTATAAGTTCCGGCAACAATGGACTATAGTTTCTTTGTTCTCAATTCTCTCTATATGCCTTCAATGTACCAAGGGGTTCCTTATATATCTTTCAAAGGGATAATGAGAGGTCAAATTCGAGAGATCTTAAGGCATATGGAAGGCCAAGAGTTGAATGAGTCGGATCCATGTCAAGGAAAACTCCAAAAGGATTTGGATTATGTACACATTCCGATGTACACGGTTATATGGGTCAAACCCACGTATGTACGCGGTTATCGGGTTAAAATCCACATATATCATTTTTCATATGTTTTTAGGGATGATCAAGGAAACATCAAAGGACAAAAAATGGTCCATAGGGGCTAATGAGTCTGCAGCGGGATAGGGGAAGGCCATACAAAGTGTGATTCACCTAGAGTGGTGAAATCCACTATAACAACATCCCACTAAATCCCAAGGAATCCTCCCCCATGTCCCCATCACATTAGCCAAGAAGACAGCGCTGATCGACATAGAAGTTGTCAATGCTCAACTGGACTATAACCTTCTCCTCAGGAGAAGTTATATGTATACCATGAGAGCAGTTGCATCAGCTTTATTCCGTCTCATGATGTTCCCCCATGAAGGGAAGATTGTGACAATTGATTAGCTCACTTATCATGATCTGCAAGGGTTAACAACACCTGCCAACATTATCCCTACCATCAGCACTATTGAGCCGCAAGGGATGACTGCACATGCCAATGTCATCCCTGCAATCAACACCATGGTTGAAGACACACAAGCCTCTCCATTGTTGAATGTGGACCCTGGGTTGTTTTTCGATACCACCATGACAGCTCATTTCCCATTACTGTCACCACCACTGACACAAAATGAAACTGCAGACTTATGCATGGTCTCCTGAAGCACCGTTGCACCCAAACAACAACTGCAACCATAGCCCCAACCACAACCGCAACACCGTCTGTAGCCGCAACATCACCCGCAATAGTAGCATTACGCACAGCCACAACCACAACCACATCCCCACATGTAACCAGCAGGGAGTTATCTGGGCTCATTTCCTGTCCATATGATTCCCTTCCTCTTTCCCCCACCTGGTGTCATGAGGAAGCTGGTAATGGAAACCTTAAGCCTGCACAACTTTACATTGGGCATTCTGGTGGGGTATCTTGATCCACCGGCTCAACCAGCAATGCCCCAGGTTTTTCTAACCCCAGTGCAACCCATCGCGATCAAGTCTCACCCTCCACCTGGTCTGCAAAAGCCAACCACTACACCTACACCCGCACCGCCCCACCCAAAAAGGGCTAGGGGCAAGAATTCCAAAGCCACCGTACAAGTTCCACCTTGCACCATCTGCGAGCAACAAGGCCATCCAACTCAGAATTGCCCTGAAATCCCAATGGTCCATATGCATTTCAATGCCATGGATACAAACGGAAACATCCCCATGGTTGAAATCCCAACCGCACCAATAGTTAGGAACACGGCATTGAGAACAAACCATGCTTGCACCCTTTGCAGCTTGTATGGCCATTACTCTCACCATTGCCAAGACTTGCCTGAATTTCAAATGGCTCTCGCTGACCTCCATCAACATTCTCTTGAGTCTAAGATCACCTTGATCGAAGAAGTTCATCCCCCACCTCCTTCTTTTGACACCATGCCCATTTACATGATGACCAGTTTTATCAAGCCTCTTGTCTTCACCATCACAGATGGTCCATCAGACCTATCTCTTCCATTGTTTCTGCAACCGTAGCTCCATCCATAGCTGCAACCTCAGTTACTAGGGAGATAGTGGGGTTCATTCCCAATCAACATGATACTTTTCCTTGTTCTTTTATTTTTCCTTATCCTACCATCCAAGATCATGAGTAAGTCTATCTTGGCAACCCGCAATCTATAGGATTTCACACAAGGAGATCCTTTGTGGTACCTTGAACCACCTACCCTACCTCTAAGGCCCCAAGATGTGTTGACTCATGTCCATCCAATTGAGAGCATGTTGCACCTACCTCCAGGTCCATCAAAGACTCCTCTTGTCTCCAGGCCTACGCCTCTTCCTCCAACAGAGATTGGGGACAAGGCAACCAAATCCATAACCAATACCATTTTCATGATATCTAGCACCAATTTACCTTCCATCTCATCAGATTTGGAAGATCCACTTGATCTATCATGGAAACACTTACGTGATGACGGAGAGATCTATAAGACCACCTCTAGTTTTACCCCATTCCCTTTAAACTGTTGATGTATATGTAACTTCGGAATGTATTCTTCTATGTAACTTATGTATTGTAACCTGATGTTTATTCCGGGATGTTTCTATTATGTATTTGAGTCATGTGATCATGCCTCGATGTTCCGATCGGGAATATTAATAATGTAAACAAGTCATATCAAGTCATTAGGTAAGTCCCCACAGTTTCGGGGCACTTGAGTTATTATACACTAATTAAGGTGTAGGCTCGAGTAAGTAATTGTAAGTTGATCCTATGTGTGAAAGTGCAATTCAAGTGAACGGAAGAATATAAATAGAGAGTGAGAGTCTCTCTATTTATCACTTGTGAATTACACCATTTGCTCTCTCAAGTGTGGTGCACTATTGGAGAAGGAAATACTTTGGCTTGACAGAAGACAGAAGGCTATTGCTGTGTTGGAAGTGCATCTTACTGTTTTGGGTTTCACATCTTTTGGTGATACTATATTAGAGGAAGTTGCGGGGTTTTGTCCATTTATGGTTTCCCCGATCAAAACTCTTTGTGTCTCTTGTCTCTTATGATGTGCTTATGTTATTGTTGTGCTTGTTATTCTCTCAGTGAAAAGATCCTATCATAATGCTAGCTTAAATGTTGAAAAACTAACATGGTATCAGAGCTAACCTCAGAAGAAGACATTGTGCAGCTACAGGAACTAGGGCTTCCTATTTTGTGGATCTTCCTCCACAGATTTTCAGCAAAAGTATGCTAAGATGACTCTCCATTGAAGGGTGCATCTTTCTGTCGATGCGGAATTCAATTTCAAGCATTTTCAGTTTCGATGTGGAAATTAGGGATTTCTATAGAAGAGAAATTTTTGAGTGAGACTAGCATAGGATTTTTCTCCTCATCAAAACCTAAGTTTAGAGACCTGGATCAAGAAATTTGGTTGGGTTAAACTCCAGGAAATTCAAACCATAGTTTGACCCTGCGCTAGGAGAAACCCTAAATACTAAAACTGCTAAGTTTTGGTACAGTCACTATATTCCGAGATTGGTGATATCTCAGAAGCTGAAAATTGCAGGGGCTTAATAAAAATCCTAATGAATCCTGTGTCCAAAAATTAGACTCATATTCACTGTACTCCAGGAGATATGATCTATTCAAGTTAGGGTTCCAACCTCTTCTAGAATTCATCCCTGAATAGGACATCTGGGGAGATCTGCAATATCTTGAGCTACAAAGGTCCAAATTGAATTCCTGAAGATGTTACAGAAAGGGTACGGAATTTAATTTCGGTGGTCTAAATATCAGACTCAGAAGATGAACCAGTGACACGTGGCATGCCGTACAAATTCGCTGTTCTGAACAGTCCTATAACAGGTCACCTTGGGAAAAGGATCATAAATCCCAAATGGTGAAACCAATTCTGATGACACTTGTGGTGTTGGATTCGGAACATGCAAGGTTACCTCAGTGAGAAATTTTAGACATAGAGGAGGAATAATTTCATGTGTATCATAGAAATAGTAACAGGAATTTATGCAGAAGAAATTGGAAAATTAGGGCTTCCTGTTCCGGGAGCTTCCCTCCACTGTTTTCAGAAAAGGAGTACATTGGACAGCTCCATTTGAAGAGATCTATATTTATATCCAATCATATCTGAAATATTCCAAGTTCTAAAAATTAGGGTTTCTGTGACAAACCCTAGATCAGCCAGCTCCGGAACCAGGATGGTCACCTCAAATCGGTAAGATCTAATCCTTTGCTATTTTCATTTGAGGTTCTCATTTCAAAGTGATCTATCACATCAGATTGATGATAAGCTTGGTGAAGTTCACAAATTCCAAGCATAGAAGTATTTGATCTCTCTAAAGAAATGGATTGGACACCTACATGAGTAGAGAGGTTCCAGTTTCAGAGGGAGATGAGGCTAGAAGCCTTACACAAGAAGAACTTGGTCAAGTCCAAGAAGATCATGGTTGATTCAGTCATGGATCAACTTGTACCACAAGTGTCTTCCCTAAAAGACACCGAAGATTTTTTGATTCCTTGACCAAGCTATTTGAAGGGAAGAACAGAAATCAGAATATGACCTTGAGAAACAGGTTGAAGAATGTGAAGATCCAGAATGCAGAGACCATGCAGTCATAAGAGTCTCTCAAATCAATAACAACTTGAAGCGGTAAAAGAAGAAGTGAAGAATGCAGAAGTGGTGATGGCCACCTTGACTAGCCTCCCAGAATCATGGGATTCATTCATGCAAGGAATGTGTGGCAGAAGGAAGTGATTACTTTTAGAAGACTTCGAGAAGAAGAAGAAGCTTGACTCATAAGAAGAGAAGAGAAGATGGGAGCAATTGAAGATCAAGCTCTCACCATCCAAAGAAGATACCTCAAGCGATGAGGAATATGAAGAACTCAACTCTTGAAGAACTTCTTATCCATCCTAGCATTTGGATGAGAAATGATGCTATCATGAATAAAGAAGACGATGAAGCTGAATACTTAAGAAGGAATATGCCCACGAAACAAATAAAGATAAGTATTCAATTGTCATTTCATAATATTGTTTTGTTATGCATTTGTTTATATTTAGTTGATGTATTATGCATGATAGGATGTTTGCATTAATGACAGTATACTACTAATATGCATGTGATGGGTAAGTAGCTCATGGTGCTATACAAATTCTCCATTGCTACTTATCTAGAATGAAACCTCTTTGCTGACATATTGGATTAGTGCACAATCTCAATGTTGTCCTGGTAGAGATGGAAGGCACCTAGAAAGTTTCAGTGAGATATGGATGAATGTTGTATTGGCTAAAGTAGTTGCATGTTCATATATTTATGCATAAGAACTTGCCAGTATGAATATTCCTTATGAAATGTTTCTAACCATACAAATGCATTTGACTTGTAGGAAATATCGTATACATAATCGCCTACAAGCAAAGAATAATGAAGACTTGTTCTGAAGAACAAGTGACGACATTTCAAAATGAAGAATAATATGTCAAGTGTAGTGACATCATTGATGTAGAACCTTCTAGCCACCAAGAAGAAAGGGAAGACCAGTTCAAGAAGAATGATGTTAGGGCACAGTATCGAGACCTGAAGAGAAGTTCATAGTTCCATCATGCAGTTGATGGAAACATCGTGGGATACAAAGAAAGATTCGTAGCATGAGGCTTCTCACGAAAGGAATCCCTAGACTACGAAGAGACATTTGCGGCCAGTAAGAGTTGAAACACATACATGATGAGATTGATGAAGATCTTAACCTTTGATACAAGGTTGAAGATGCAAGTCTATACACTAGATGATCACATAGAATATTAGTAGCATAGGAAGCTACTTGTCACTCCGGTACAGAATGTTTTCAGTGCATAGAGCACAGAAGACAGAGGGAGTATGATGCTTCACTTCAGAGGGAGTGACTACAGAATATATTGAGGCTCGACATGGTACAACAGGATGGGAAGATTACTGATGACTCTAGGATTTACTGAGAGTAAAGAGGATTCCAACCTTTTCTTCAAGGTTGAAGACAGAAGACCAATGATGTTCTTGTTATGTGTCGATGCACTATTGTTCTAGGTATGGAGGTGTGGCAGAGTTCAAATGGAATATTCCTTGGAAAAGGGAAGTATGTAGTAGAGATCCTGAAGATGTTCAAGATGATGGATTGCATGACCACACCTATGGCATCGAACCTGAAGCTATTGAGTGATGCTTCATCAGAGTCAGTTGATGCTACAGTGTATCGTTAGATGATTGGGTCCTTGATGTACCTGAGACCAGATATTTGCTTTGTTGTGAACACATTGAGACATGTTCACCTGATGGTTGCAAAGCATGCAGGGGTACAGTTTATTATGGGCTCAAGTACGATGCAAATCAGAAGATTAACCTGGAGGGTTATGTTGATTCAGATTGGGCAGGCAGTTCCGTCGACAGGAAGAGTACTTCAGAATGTTGCTTCAGTATGGGATCAGGTGTGATCTCTTGGTTTAGCAGGAAGCAATCCTATGTGGCACTGAGTACAGCTGAAGCAGAGTATGTCGCAGCTTGTTCAGCTATTTGTGAGGCAGTATGGCTAGGGAAGCTACTGTCTGATATATTTGATCTCCAGTTGGATGCTACTTGTATACATTGTGACAACTAGAGTTGCATGAAGTTGTCATAGAATCCAGTGTTCCATGACAAGTCGAAGCATATCGAGATCAAGTATCACTATATCAGGGATATGGTGCAGAGAGGAGCAGTGAAGCTCCAGTATGTTGCAACGGAGGAACAAATAGCTGATGTATTGACGAAGCCATTGCCTAGGCTGAAGTTCGAGTACTTCAGAGAGAGACTTGGTGTTCTCCAGATTGAGGTTCCTTCCAAGAGAAAGTGAACAGACCCAGATCCATTCTGACATGGTGAGAGGATTGGTTCCTTGCATGGTCAGTTGTAAGGGCTAAGCCATTCTGTCATGGTGAGAGGATTCAGTTCCTTCCATGTCAGATATGAGTGCTAGAGATCCAAAGCCATTTTGTCGAGTAGGATAGATGTAAGGGAAACTACCACTCTCCGGGAGAGTGGAGACGCCTGATCAGTTACCAGGTAGCTCAGTCTGGGACTGGGGGCCATTCTGACGAGGGTGCAGGATTCATTTCTTGCCAGGTCAGATGTGAGTGCATGCCCTTCTGACGAGTAGGTCAGATGTAAGTGCATAAATCTTTCTTCATTGTGACGGATGTGGTTCCAGCCTGGGTGAAAAGAATATAGTTCTTTCATCATTGTGGCGGATGTGGTTCCAGCCTGGTTTAAAGTCTTCCATCATTGTGATAGGATGTGTTCTTGTCTAGATGGATGTGCCTTTCTGACGAGTAGGTCAGATGTAGGTGCTGAAATCTCTCATCACTGTGATAGGATGTGTTCTTGCCTGGATGGGAGTCTTCCATCACTGTGATAGGATGTGTTCTTGTCTGGATGGATGTGCCTTTCTGACGAGTAGGTCAGATATAAGTGCTGAGCCATTTCACAGATGGTAGTTGATGTGCCTACCATGCTGGTGAATGTGAGTATTGGGCCTTTCTGATGTGATTGTAGTTTACTACATGATCAGATGTGAGTGTTGGGTGTGCCTTTCTGACGAGCAGGTCAGATGTAAGTGCTCGGCGAAGACCTACCTGGTGGCTAGGCCTACAACTAGCATGAAAAAGGGCTGGCTCTGTAGAACTTCCTATGACAAGATAGTACACACATGATGATGACCAGAGGAGATCCAGATTGAGCTATGATCCAGATCCAGTTATGATGACTCTGAGAGATCCAGATCGAGTGATGATCCAGATCCAGCAGTGATGATCCAGATCAAGAGATGATCTAGATCCAGATCCAGATCGAGTGATGATCCAGATCCAGTGATGATGTTCTATGATGATCCAGATAGAGTGATGATCTAGATGCAGTTCTATGACGATCCAGATCGAGAGATGATCCAGATCCAGATGACTTGAAGATGAAGATGACTTGAAGATGAATATGACTTGAAGACGAAGATGATCCAGTTGATACAGAGAAGAAGACCAGTGCTGAAAATCGTGTTGAAAGAATACCTTCCTAGTTAAGAGGGAGTGTTGATGTATATGTAACTTCGGAATGTATTCTTCTATGTATGTTATGTATTGTAACCGGATGTTTATTCCGGGATGTTTCTATTATGTATTTGAGTCATGTGATCATGCCCCGATGTTTCGATCAGGAATATTAATAATGTAAACAAGTCATATCAAGTCATTAGGTAAGTCCCCACAGTTTCGGGGCACTTGAGTTATTATACACTAATTAAGGTGTAGGCTCGAGTAAGTAATTGTAAGTTGAGCCTACGTGTGAAAGTGCAATTCAATTGAAAGGAAGAATATAAATAGAGAGTGAGAGTCTCTCTATTTATCACTTGTGAATTACACCATTTTCTCTCTCAAGTGTGGTGCACTATTGGATAAGGAAATACTTTGGCTTGACAGAAGACAGAAGGCAACTGCTGTGTTGGGAGTGCATCTTACTGTTTTGGGTTTTACATCTTGTGGTGATACTATCTTAGAGGAAGTTGCGGGGTTTTATCTATTTATGGTTTCCCCGATCAAAACTCTTTTTGTCTCTTGTCTCTTATGATGTGCTTATGTTATTGTTGTGCTTGTTATTCTCTCAGTGAAAAGATCCTATCATAATGCTAGCTTAAATGTTGAAAAACTAACATAAACCATAGTGTGGAATCGGTTCTTCCCATAAAATACCAGATTCTGTCATCCCACCTTGCCAATGACCTTCGTCTCAGCAAGGGGGAATACCTATTCGTTGACTTAGATGGTTGACTCTTGAAGAAGTCGTGCAATGAGCTCCACCTCAAGAGAGTCTATGCCTGATATAACCACTATGAGTCTCTTATAGCATATTTTTTTTCCTTCTTGTTTTTCAACATTTTTCACCACAACTTAAGGTTAGCACCATTAGCTACTAATCCAAAGTCACCCAGAAGCGATTCGACACACCTCTCACACCTCTGGGCTCAACTTTCCATTTCCTAATGAGACCATCGTCTCATGTTTAATAAATAAATTTCGGGACCATTTCACACAAGTCACCTTGATTTATGAGCCATGACATGACGATTCAAGTGTCTATAGACCTCTACTTGTACCACACTTCCTGACTGCAACTTATGCGAGTTTTTGGGCCACCTCCCATTAAGGAATGTAATTTTACTTTTACTTTTGTATTTATGATTGTCTTTTCCACCACACCTTGCGTGGCCATCTAAACCATCGTCCAAAAAACCCTTTATTTTTCTTGCATGTATTTGGCATATAAGTGCCCCAGACTTGCACTTACATCACATGTAGTCAAGTCCCTCCACCGCAACACACACACTCTCCTGACCTCTACTCGAGAGCCACCTCGGTTTACGTGCCTCTGCTGCATCGACTTGCGAGCTTCTACTGCAATCTATCCCAAGCATGTATTGGTATGTTTGAGAGCCTTCTACTTCATCCATATAGCGTGGATGACCTGTGGACCTCTATCCACTATCCCGACATGGTGTACCACCTGTGCCACCGCAATCGGTTGACCACACTGGAGTTTCATTTAAGCTCTTTTTTGACTCCTTAAAACAATGAAAAGATAGCCAAGCATAGCTGCTTCCTTTCTTGATCACTAAAGTATAGGAAAGAGTGTCTACATCGTCTCATTTACCTCCTTTTGCGGACCATGTAGACCATCAATTGAAAAGGACCTCCTTGGGACACTCAATCCAAGACCGTTCCCCTCTGCATACTTTTATGCTTTCTCGGGTAGAGGGTCTGTACTTTACAAAAAATCTCACCATCGTTGTCGTTAATATTTTTTCCAGCCGTCTCATCAAGAAAAAATTGCCGAGCAAACTTGGTTTCATTCATGCTCGTAAAAGTATCGAAATGACCATCCAGTTAGTATAGGTTTAACATTTTCTGGCCTGATTGGACTACCAACGGTAAAGAAGTCTCTCATCCCCTACAGGATGGGTGAGATCTCCTATGTATACTTTTATCCTTTTTTAGGCATAGGATACTACCAATGAAAAAGAGCCCCCATTGGGGTCTTCTTCATGCTTTCAGACTCTCTAAAATTGAAAGCACCATCAAGCATTTACCTTCTCGGGCTCGCCAAAAATCCACGAGATCGTACCATAACAGTGTCCCTAGAAACCACCCCATAGAAAATAGTTTGGCAGCATTCCCCCATTGGGTCTCCTTTGTTTAGAGTACTCTGCAATGTGTCTTCCTTAGATCCCATCAGTACCAAAAGTGTCTACCTCATCTAAGTATTTCCCATCTGCAGTGACAACCCTGGTATTTCAGCTATGATCCCATTCCCATGAGTCAGTTTCATTTGCTGCCTGGTGCGCCCTACTGTTATACTCTGAACAAAGGAAGTTTGAGTCTCCCTCCCCCTGCTCTTGTTAAAATATTTCCCTTCCCCCCCCCTCCCCATTCAGTGAGTCAGTCAGCAGATTGCTTCACACCTTCCATTTATCTCCCTTGCACTCTTGGTCAAGGAAACATCATTGCCTTGACTAGGGGCAGGTCTCCCTCTGTCGATGCCAACACACATATTCCAGAGAATAGACCCAGATGTCCCTATACCTTGGTTTCATTAACATCATTGATGAGTTCCTTGGACCACTTGAGAGGAGTCCTTAGTGCCTCTTGGGATGGTTGTTTCACATGTGCTTGAATTCAACTACATCATCGCACCGTCGATATTTGTACAGGGTTTGGTCCATACAATATTTGGTCAAAGACCCTATTACGGAGAGGAATTCCTATGGATTGGGGTACCACAACAGACAGCTTGACTCCAGAAATCAATCCTTTCCAATATGCAATAGAAATTAAGTATCTAACACTAAAGGATCAGACCTCGTACCTTATTCCGGATGGTTGAAGTAGATCCCCGTTGAGCTTTCCAACTTCAGCTTGAATTGATAGATTACTTCCTCAACAACAAGTAAACAATACAAGCATACTATATATATTGGTGTTATATCTATTCTAGCATATATAATCAACAATGTATAAGCATTTGAAAACATCCATGGATAAAATATTCATTCAAACACACATTATTGGACAGGAAAAGATATTTCTATTAATATAAAATCAGAGATTACAATCGATACAACCTTTGTCGGTACGTCTGCAAATCGAAGAAACTGAATCCCCCACTTGGGCATCCACCACCTCAGTCCTCCATCTCTCAATAGAAAAATCACAAGAAAAAGGAAATCTTGGGAAGAACACAAAAGTGCTCCAAGGGACAAAGGGATGCAGACTCAAGCATAAGTTCCAGCAACAATGGACTATAGTTTCCTTGCTCTCAATTCTCTCATATGCCTTCAATGTACCATAGAGTACCTTATATAGCTTTTGAAAGGAGTAATGAAAGGTCAAATCTGAGCGATCTCAAGGCATAGGGAAGGCCAGGAGTCAAGTGAGTCAGATCCATGTCAAGGAAAACTCCAAAAGGATTTGGATTATGCACACATCTCGATGTACGCCGTTTTAGGGGTCAAACCCGCGTATACACGCGATTAGGGGTTTAAAAGTCATGTGTACTAATTTTCACATGTTTTTAGGGATGGTCTAGGAAACATCAAAAGACAAAAAATGGTCCAAGGGGTCTAAGGAGTCTGTAGAGGGACAAGGGAAAGCCATACAAGTGTGACTCACCTGGAGTGGTAAAATCAGCTATAACAGATGCCCCCTAATGTGTGAGGTTAGAGGGGTCATACGATGGTCGAAATACATTATAAGTCCATCCCAGAAGTGGAGTGATGAAGAATACCAAATGGAAGACCAGCCACTTAATCAGCATAGTACAATGATACAACTCTGCACATAACTACATATAGCAATCCCAGATATATAAGAGTAAAATGGCCATGAATAGGCATGATACGAGATATCACATAAGTGGTCATCGACATGTGAAATATACATAGATTAGAATCTCCATCATGAAGATATACAAAGGACCATGATCTCCCTAATGGCTGAAGATATACAATGGATCAAGATCTCCATAATAGCTGGAAATGTCTGACATAAACTAGAATCAAGTCACGAGAGCTGAAATCTCATGAACACAGGCACAATCAAGGAGGTAGCATATAAGAGATGCCACCAATCTGGAAGATATTTTACACAAAGATATATGAGTACATGTCCTACTATGTGAATAGAGGTGTCGAGGTCGAACATAGTAGTCCATCATCTGATTACCGGTCATTGATGTATACTGTTAATAGACGCGAGATCACCCACTGATAATGAAAATGGGAATCAAGGTACTAGAGTGGAAACTAACAAGTGTGAATAAATGTGTTGAGTTCGAACACTTGAGAAGATATGTCGATTAGGGGACATTGATGTATTCCCAAAATACTGTCTATGGCAAGAGAACCTACCACTGATGACTGCAAGTCTCAAGGCACTCAAAATGACTCTAGATTCCAATCCCAGAATAAATGATCTGATGTCAATGGCATAAAATCCGCTGGAATGAGGGCATTAAGGCATCCCCCATCATCCAACACGAGGTACTTATCAAAGCTATATAATGTGGAAGGACTCGATCATAAGGTGCACGAACCAGTAACTGTACCAAGAATGGCCGACATGCAAAGTCAAGATAACTGAGGAATGGCCAACTCAGGTTTCAACTTCCTTCGAACAAAAGCATAACGACAAATGGTGTCTGAATAAAGGTAGCATAGACTCAATATACAAATTGGGACATCTTTGCGACATAGGAGGCATCGACAGAGGCTCCATGGGGACTGGAAGCTTAACCATTCGGTAGAGATAAACTCAGATAAATGAGTACAACTCCTAAAGTCAAACTATAAACCCAACCAATGGATGTGATATACAGTGCTCTATTCGAAGGAGACATGACTCGACAACTACCAAAGATAACATCTTTCCTTGTCCAGATTTTTTGTATTTTTATTTTTTTGGACTTTTAAAATATTTAAAAAGCTTGAAAAAGAATAAAATTTCTTTATAGTTACAGACTAGGAGGAGACGAGTGTCATAGGGGCAAACAAACTAGTTCCAAGCAGTGGAACATACCTATGCTCAATGCAAGGACACATGTGTAGGATATCGACACTTGGGGGAAAATCCCCTCCTGGTAAAAGGGGAATCAAGCTGCAAAGGATATATAAAATGGCTCTGCATGGCTAGACATGAGACAAGCTCGGGCTATATGTCTGAAACGCAATGTATGGGAAGCCGGCATAAAGCTCAATAAGGTAGGAAAAGCTCATGATAATGCAATTACAACTTGACATAAGGGAGTCCTAAGGGAAATAGACCAACAAAAGGTCAAGAGGAGTATGAGGCTCTTGCGAAATGTCGTGGCAGTACTATACAACAGACTCCCACACCCTAAAGGACAAAACGTCAGCATGGGAACCAAATGCAAATAAGGTGCTAACTAGGGTACCCATGTAAGGTCAAGCTCTACCACTGATACCATGCCACTTCTAAAACAGCAAGAAGGTTCTGTGACATAATAGAGTGGGTTCATACCTAAGGCTATGATGAAATGATCATAAGGTCATGCAAAATGCAAACAGTGATGAAACCTAACCTATATGCCAGTTTAGACATGATACCTGAAATCGGCACGAATGGGTCAATCAAATGGTTGAGACGACACTCAAAAAGGTCTCCTACATCATGAATTAGGTCAAAAATGGTCCAAAATGGTTAGAAATTGTCGAAAGTAATGGAAAGGGGGTAAAAAATTTCTATAAATAGTAAAAAATTCAAAACATTATAAAACATTTGAAATTTTTACCCAATTGAGCTTAAATTTTCAACAGCGAATTCTAGGAGATCCAGCCGGCAGAATCCACTACCGTTTCTTCCAAGTACTTACCCATGCTCTTCTCTTCCATTTTGATGCAATTTTTTATCAAATTCCATGGTCATTTGAGGTTTCTATGCCATTATAAAAAAGGCGCTATGGCTCACACGAAAATCAAGGGGTTTTTTGCATATAGTACTGGATATACATGAAAAATGCCCTCACAGTCACGTACATACATGGCCATTTGGCAAACAGTCACGTATGCGGTTGCGCATGATTTTTTTTAAGTAATCTAATGGGAAAACTTGCAATTTTTTGTGCTGGATGGTCCTAGAATGGAGAGAGCGTGAACATGGGGAGGTAGAGGAGGTAGTAAGGGCCGATCTAATGGCTCAACAAGCTCTACGTGCATGTGGATTCTACAAGTTTTGGTGTCTTGGTGGCTTCAGGGCCAAACCAAGACTATTGCAGATGCTAGTGGATTACTAGGATCCAGACTCTGAGTCCTTCTAGATAGATGGGATGTCCCTCACTATAGAGGTGGAGGACATATACTTTATTACTGGACTTTCCCGATGGGGGGAAGTAGTGAACCTTCATTCTTGCAGTGGGCCTGGAGGTGGCCTGACTATCGATGAGTACATTGCATTGTACTGCTATCCAAACACAGAGAAGGTGGGGATTCAGGTCCCAACCAAATCTATATAGGTGCTGGGCCTAAAGGCCATCCTATTGACATTGGGCAATATAGAAGGATTAGCTTCACTCCACCAGGCCTCGTGACCTCTGATGTTCTATGCAGTGGAGTGCATGAGACCCATGGTCTATGACTTGAGCACTATGCTACTGAGCAACATGAAACATTAGCTCAGTGAGTGTAAGGCGAGCAGAGTGCAGAACTTTGGGTTCAGTAGCATACTAAGAATGTTTTTCTTTGAGCGTGTTCTAGGATTGAGCCCCAAAGTTGACGTTCCTCTTCACGGGGTTTGAGATCCGGCCCAACGGCGTTGGGCAGTTGCAATGAGCGGACTGGGGCGAGGTAGGGTGTCCAACCCCTATCTAGTTGAGTTCTTTTTGTGGTGGTGACGACAGATAGTTTCCATCGATGACTACCCCTATGTGGGGAATGATTTTCGGGGAGACGCGAACATGCCGCTACCACCAGGATCAGCATATGGTGACATAGGTAACGAATCTTGACCCTCTCTTTAAATTTTTGAGTTATTTAATTTTATCGTGTTTTCTAATTATATGGAATCAAAAGACATATTTTTGTGTGACAATACATAGTGACATCTACCATTTGTATGCAGATGTGGGACGATGACGGCCTGAAGGCTTCACTCATCACAAATGGAGGGGAAGAGGAGATGATATCACAGGTGTGGATGCGGAGCGGATGCTCCAGAGTATTCATACCAATTTTGTGAGGCTGACACACAAGGTTCCCATGGCGCAAGTCGAGGACTTGCCTGAGGCTAAGCAGCGCCAGGTGGTGGGTGTACCACGAGCATGGCTGCGATTATTCTGATGGCTAGCTAGAGCCATAGTCACCTTCCATGATCACAACCCCCCTCCTCCTCCATAGGATTAGATAACTGGGAGTTATACATTTTGTACTACCATGTATTATATCTTGGTGGATCAAGAGCCCCATTTTTGTATCATGACACTATGTATTACCACATTTTGGATATTATATATAATTTTTTTTATGGTGATTGGTTTATTTATTTACATGTGTAAAAATTTGTGTTTGTGATGAATTTATTATGTATGAAACAAATGCCAATCTAACACGTAGTTAGCATATGATTCAGCAACTTGATTATTAATTCTTGGAATATGTATGTATGTTATATTGTCAAATTATCATTCTAATAATCTCACATGTAAGAATCTTCTTAATAACATCATATCTCTAACATGGTACAAACCATTAAGCTGTGACACTACTAACTCTGAATCAAGACGTACCTCAAGAGAGAGAATGCCATGTGAAATGGCATCCCATAGAAGCTCAATAATGGCACTATATTTAGAAACATTGTTTGAAGATGGTTGCAAACATACATCTCCTGAAGACAGTACCTGACCCATAGGAGTATAAATCACCCAAGCAGCAGAGGCTAAGTGTTGAGTGTAATGGCTCACACCATCCACGAATCCTATGTAGGTGGAAGATTCCATTGACATCTGCCAAAAGAAACGAAAACTAATCACAAACCCGATCACTATAAGAAAAAGACTTAACTATGCAAAACTATACAATAATATACAATAACCATCCTTCGCTGAAAATCATGCATAGTACTTCTTGAGATAGAGCCCATTTCTAGGCTTTTCCAAGGCTGTTCCCTCATAATCCACTAACTCATAAGCACCCTTCTCTAACACACGTTTGACGACGTAAGGACCACACCACATGGGGTTAAAATTTCCTGCCCCCAAGGGTTCTTTCGGTTGATCCCACAAAAGGACCAAGTCTCCCTCACTAAACCTCCTTGGATGGATGGACTTATCGTACTAGACCTTTACCCGACGCTTATTTACTTCTAGAGCCACCAAGGCATCTCGACGGTGCTCATCAAGTTGCTCAAGGTGGACCAAACGATCCTCCAAATTATGGCGAAGTGTCTGGTAAGAGTTCTACGGCTAGCTTCAAAAAAGGAATATCGCATTCAACTAGGAACATCGGCTCCACTCCATGTACAAGTTGATATGGAGAAAAGCCCATGGCAGTCTTAATGACGGTTCTATATGCCCACAAAGCAGGATATAACATGATGTACCAATTATTCTTGCTCTGTGTGATGGTTTGTTGAAGAATGGATTTGAGTGATTTATTCACTGCTTCTAACTATTCATTCACTTGAGGGTAGTAAGACGAGGAATGCTCTTGTTTGTATCCTAACTTTGATGCCAACTATTCCATCATATGATTCTGAAAGTGCGAGCCATGGTCAGTGACAAGCTCTTTCGAAATTCTGAACCGAGTAATAATATGATTGAATATGAAGTGTGTGGCTGTCTCACCGTCAGATTTAACTGTAGGCATAGCCTCATCCCATTTCATGAAGTAATCAACAGCCACTATGATATGATGATGGCCCCCAGCTGAAGCTAGGTTGCAATCCATAAAATCAAGCCCCCACTTAGTGAAGGGACCGGTGGTGATGATGGGATGTAATGGGGTAGGTTTCAAGAGAATATTACATGCAAACACCTGGAAAGGGTGGCACATTTTGACCGCATATACAGAATCCTTAAAGATTGATGGCCAGAAATAACCCACTCTTAAGATTTTTTGGGCTGTAGAAGGCCTAGATAAATGACCACCACATGCCTCTCCGTGGAAATCATTCAGTGCTACCTCAGCCTCTTCATGAGTTAAACAACATCGTAAAATAGAATATACCCCATGGCGGTACAAAGTGTTATCCACTATGAGGTAATTCTTAGACACGTGATGTAATCGTCGTCGTTCATCCCATGAGAGGTGAGTAGGGACCTTTAATGTTTGTAAATATATAATGATATCCCCAAACCATGGGTCTAAATTTGATATTAAGAAGATGTGTTCATTGACAAACGTATCTTCACAAACCAACTCCTCGGCCTCACTTGGAAAATCCAATATAAGCTCTGTAAAAATTAACGATTTCTTTGATTCTGCCGAAACAAATTCAAGATCGAATTCTTGTAGGATGACAATCCACTTATTATATTTTCCCCCAATCATCCTTCGAGTGTGGATGAATTGAAATGGATTGACATGGGCTACAACCAAGGTCTGGCGAAGGAGAATATAATGTCTCAATCGTTGAACCGCATGTACAGTAGCTAAAGCAAGCTTGTCAACATGAGAATAATGAATCTCTACATCAATAAGTTTCTAGCTCAGATAGTATATGATATTCTCTTGGAGCTCCTCATTCTCTTGAACCAAAACCATACCAATTTTCTCCATGGACACGGCCACATAAAGTAAAAAATCACGGCTATAGTCTGGGGGACTAATCACCGGGGCCGATGCTAGGGCTCGCTTGAGTGCATCAAAGGACTCCTGGGCTTGCTTATCCCAATAAAAGGTGGTGTCCTTTTTAAAAAGACGCATGAATCCTCTAGTCAAATTGGCAAAATTGACAACAAATCTCTGTAATAAGTTTGCCATGCCTTGCAAACATTGAAGATGATGAATATTTCTTGGGGGAGACAACTGAAGTATTTCCTCAACCTTCAAAGGGTCGACTCTTATACCCTCTTTATAAATGATGAATCCTAACAAGCAACCTGACTTCACACAAAATATGCACTTATGAGGATTTAAACTAACCAAATAATGGTGGCATATTTCAAATACCAATCTCAAGTGATAGGAATGACGCATTCTCATACGAGAATGAGCATCAAGGTCATCAAAAAACACTTCGATAATTGCCTTGAGATCATGGAAGATCAAGGTCATTGCCCGCTGAAAAGTAGCTCCGGTGTTCTTAATCCAAAAAGGAATTTTTCGATATGCAAACATTCCCCAAGGACAAATAAATGCAGTCTTATGTTGGTCCTCAGGTTTAACTTGTATTTGATTATATCTAGAAAATCCATCCATAAAGGAAAAGCCTCGCTACCCACACACTCATCCAAAATATGATTAATAAATGGTGTGAGGAAATTGTCCTTAGGACAAGCATGATTAAAATCACAGAAATCAGTACATATGTGGATCGATCCCTACTTCTTATCCACTGAAACATGGTTTGAAACCCACTCCATCAAGGGAATGGGATAGATAAAATCGTCTTTCAACATTTTCTCTATCTCTGCCTTAATCATGGGTGCTTTCCTAGGATTCATCGCATGCAAGCGTTGTCAAATAGGATTAGCATTAGGATAAGTCTTAATCTCATGTTCAACAATACGAGGGTCGATACCTATCATTTCATCGTAAGACCAAGCAAAGATATCACGGAATTATTTAAACAGCTCAGTGTATTCTTGAATCTCAGCATGGGAACATTCTTCCCCCATATAGACATTCTCTATCCTGCCAGGATTACGAGAGATATTGATAGGAATCATTGAAGATATGTTTGCCATGTTTCCATCAGCCATCGGACCAGGAGAGATTAATGCAACTATAGGACTACCAACTCTCTCACTAAGAACCGCCCTAAAGTCCTCACGCTCCAAGCGGTCAAGCTCGGGAAGAAAGTAAGATCTATGATGGAGTTCCTCCCATGGTGGCTCAACTCCTGACATGGCCTCAATAATCGCTTCATCTAAAGGGAAAATAGTATCAATGTAGTCATGTGAGTGAGAAGACTATACTGCCCATGCCGGCAGCACATAAGGGTCCTCCTCCTCTGTCCACGAAGAGGAAGGACTGGGCTCTACAACACACTTGAGATTAGCTTGATAAGCTATTATAGTTGTAGGAAAAATCACATTCGTCACGATGGGCTCACTTGGAGTACTTGGTGTAGGAAGAATCCAACGATCTTCCATATGAATCATGCGAAAAGGAATCGATCTCATAGATGTCGAAGCCTCATCGGAACTAGAACCTATCATAAGGATCAGTGCAGGGAAACTAAAGCTTCCCATGAGGGATGGATATATGCCTACACCCACACTCCCAGTTGCTGGCTGAGATTGTTCAATGATCAGGATCAAAGCTCCCAAATATGCGGTAACAGACGGATTCTTGAATGATGTTTGATCAATCGTTACTATCTTACCGTTAAATGGAAAGCATACAACGTGAAATAGGGAAGAAGCAACGGATTTCATACTGTACATCCAATTCCTACCTAGTAAGAGATTATAGCCAAGGGGTGCATCAACCACCTCGACCTCTATCGCAATGGTCTTCCCTCCCAAATGGACCTTGACGGAAGGGAGGATCCTGTGTGGCATAAATGATCTCCCATAGAACATAGTTAACATGATCGCTGATTTAGACAGCTCAAGGGAACCTAAACCCTTCCAACATGATAAAGACATCACAGAAGTGGCAACCCCTTCGTCAATCACAGTGCGCTTAACGGTCATGTTAAGACATTCTATGTGAATCAAAAGAGACACATAGTAAGGCAAGCGAGGCTGAAGTCCTATGGTTTCAAACTTAATCACGGAGGAAGAATCATCATCATTCACACCAAGGGTAGAAATCAAAGCCTTCCTTTGCGAAGGAAAACTCTGAATCACTTCTAATGCAGACATCACGCAAGGAGTGTGGCCCAAATCCTCGACAACTAAATAGTTCTAAGCGGCTTGGGCATTATGATTATGCCCCGAACACTTAAGGACTCCCGTTAGGAATGCGAGGTGTAGCTTCTAGTTTATCCATAGGTTTCTTAAAGTGCAAAGGAGAACCTGGTGGATTAGGTTCCTTTCTTGGGCTGGGTTGTAACGAACCATAGTCCTTCACACGGGTCACAACTTTCATAGCATGTACCATGTTAATTCAACCACGACCACCACCCTTCAGTGGATCTTGATCACCACTAGATTGATCGTGGGTCCTCGAGTTCATATTTTGATTGTGAGGTAAAGGGTTAGTTAGCACAGCTGGGCCTTGTGCCAAGAATCTCGAGGCTTCATCGATATGAGGGCACAAGTAAGTGAGGTGATTGTCCTTACACAACTTGCAAGGGAATTTAACCTTACATTTAGCCTGCTTGTCCCCCTTAGCATTACAGGCATTCTTGTCATCATTATTAGCATTCTCATTCCTATTCCCACCCTTATGATTATTCTTACCCTTCTTTTTATTCCGTCTGGGCTGCTGGTTACCCTTCTGGTCTGACAATTGCACAGAAAGGACACTCATTGTTTGGGTGGGTTGAGACGAAGCTGTGGCTTGTCCTGAGGCATATTGGTTGATTGACAATTGACTAACTTGTTTTGCAACCGAATCTGTAGGTTTAACACTTGCACAACCAACAATGCCATCGGCATGTGGTCCAGGTTTAACTTTGGGGTCGAAACTAGAATGCGAAGCATTGGGAATGATCTCATATAACAAACCGGACTGAGCATAAATCAAGTCCACTTCCTGCACCCTAAAAATCGCTTGTTCCTCATTCTGCACTCCGGATGTAGAAACATCCTTCGCTATATATGGCAATAACGACTTAAGTAACCATTAGAGGAGGAATTTTGGTGGTATAAAGGCTTTAATTAACCTCTTCTGTCTATGCCACTCTTGGATATGATCCGAGATATGTGTGGCCTTATCTTGCCAAAATGTAGACAAGAGTTTAGTACCAACATCATAATGCATTGGTAGCTAGAAGTGGTTAAGAAAATTCATTGCTAGGTCATCGAACAAAGCGAATGCCCCCCTAGGTAGCTCTATATACCATTTCACGGCAGGCCCTATAAGGGTGCATTGAAACAACCTTAAACGGATGGAGTCCTAGTGTAAGGAATTCAAAGAGCACCGTAGGTGAAGGGTAGTAATGTGTTCGCTCAGATCCTCTCCCGGTTTGTCCTCGAACTTGGGTATGTCCGAGGGAAGCTTCATAGGGACAACCGGCTAAGCTGGGTCATGAGCTACAGGATTGTTTGTCAATCTTGACAAGTTAGGAAGATTCAGCATTTCAAAGAAAGGGAGCCTAGGATGATGAGTTCGATGGAACTCTCCCTGATAGTTCTGATTCACATAGGTCTGATTACCACCATGGCCTTGGCCATAGTGCCCTCCTCCCTTTTGACCCATATAGGGTGGCATGGAAGCACCATAGTGTTGTGTACCTTGGCTATTCGGAGCTACAAAGCCATAATTTGGAGAGTAAGCAGGTTGTTGATACCTGCCCCCATGAGGTGAAGAACCTTGTCCATACTGCATCCCATAATAGGATCCATAAGTCATCGCATGCGATGTCCCATGAGACACTCCGTAGGTATGAACATACGCTCTAGAAGTAGGAATATATATTCCACAAGTAGGAATGTGACTTCTAGAAGTATGAGCATGACCTCCTGAAACAACGGGCGATGCATGAAGCTGAGACACTATCGGTCTAGTAACCACAGTACGTACATAACTCGTAGCAATGTTTTGGCACAAAGGACCATGTGAATGAGGTGGAGGGTGAACATTCGAAGAACTAGGGATAGAGGACGAATGGATCTGTGTAGTTAAGTACATACTATTCCCTATAGTCATTTGTATTAGATCTGGTATCCTAATAGGATCACTAACCCTAGACCTAGGAGGAATGTGTGATGTAGCTTCCACCACTGGGATGGAAGGTGCAATGTGACTAGTTCTCCCAAACCTCTCCGCATGGTAAGGAATGAGAGTGCCCCCAGAAATAGTGTTAGGCTCGAACTCAGATTCTACACGAAATGCCAAATCATGTGTGGGAAAACCAGACATACCATAACTACCATAACTAGTGCTTGCGGGTTCAAAATTAGTCTCGTCATCCTCCGGCATTTCATACTGGTGATGCGTCAATGGGGAATCAACCCTAGAGTAAGTAGTTTTATCATGAAAGGTTACTATCTCATAAATCATAGGACCTAACTTAGTCAATTCGGGTGAAGGATCATAGTTAGGGGTAAACTCCCCATCTTCCACATGAATGGGAGAAGGCGGTTCAGGAATACCTTCTATATGGTCTCTGGTGTGTGAATCAATGTGAGAAGTAGTCCACCTGGACTGTATATTTCTAACTCCCGAAGGAGGAGGATATGTAGAAGGTGAAATTCCTACTAAACGATGAGAATGGAGAGGAGCCGCACCTGAATCCACAATGACTCAAAAAAAATATATATAAAAGACTCTCTATCTATGCAAACCCTAGGCAAGCTAACATGCACACAACAATCACCAATAAAATCTAAAGCCAAATACAAACAATCAAGGGTAGGATAAGTGAGATCCCAAATGAAGTAGGTATGTCTCACCTAGGAGAGGCTTAAGACTCCCATACACAACAAGCGGAGGTACGTAACCAATTATTGTGGCCCTCAGCTTCAACGCATAAAGCGACTGTGCTGTCCGGCCCCAACCTGGCCGGGACACCCACAAAATAACCCCTGCAAAGTACCCCCTTGATATCCTAGGTAAGGCCACTAAGGTCACCTCAATATAATCAATGCTCAGGCAGACAATCGCAGGCGGGATTGACCGTATGGGTAGAGTAACAAAGCTCGAAACTCTCGAAAGAGCCCCCAGATATGAATACAATCCTGGAAATATCTCCGGTGCTACTCAGTTATGAATAGGGGTCATCCAAATCAATAACCGCTCACACTACCTCATGCTTAACTCCCTTTTGAGAGGAGGAACCTAAGAAACACTGGTTATACCAAGGATTTAACACACTCACCTGGACAAACACATACATGTTGCTGTTTAGTGGTCTTGGAGAATTTATTCATAATGAACTATTCCAAGACCCTAAAATCTAATCTTCATTTTAATTAAGCATTGCTTTTAATTGGCTTTATTACTCAAAAGAGGGATATGGCCGTGAAACTAATGGTGTTATGACACAACATGGAGTAAAATGCACACCTAACAATCAATGCAAATGCATTGTGTCCATGAAAATAGGGTATGCTACTACGTGAAATGCAAAATTTTATTCAAATGATGAATGCAAGCTTTCCTATATGAAATCCTGACTAATACTCCAAAGCAAATCTAGTGCAAGTACTATGCAAAATGCAAAATGCAATGCATGATGATAAGCAAATATTTTTGGATTTTTTGAAATAAAATGAGATATAAAAAGCAAAAGAATGATTCTAAAACCCCTAGACTCTGTAAGCACACTCAAGCAGCACTCAAGCAAAGCACTAAGGTAAAAGAAGTCTAATGCACTAATCCCAAAACAAAAAATTGAAAATGCAATGACAAGAACATTCTTAAAAAAAAGAAATTTACACTAAAAAAAATGTCTCTTGTCAGAAACAAAGGCGTATACAGACTCTGGAAATATCAAAGGACACTCAGCAATCATCACAACTCACCCAACAACCATTCAACTTCCTCTAAAAGGAAAAACTAAGGGCATACATGACTGTTCGCAGTAAACCTGCATGTATATGCGGAAATGGCAGAGAAACCCACGTGTATACAGGACTGTGAGTTCAAAACTCACGTACAGGAATAAAGGTGCATAAAAATCAAGTCAAACAGACAATCTGAGACAAAATTCACACCAATTAGACACTACTAGGAAAACATGCCCCCAGACCCAACACAGAAACAAGAGAGAAAGAGCAATTCAAAGTCATTGAATGCTGATAGAAAACCCCCAAAGGACAACTACTAGGAACTCCCCAGTGGAATCGCCAATTATATTACAGAGAGAAATTCCTATGGCTTGGGATACCACAACAAATAGCTTTACTCCATAAATCAATCCTTTCCAATATGCAATAGAAATTAAGTATCTAACACTAAAGGATCATACCTCGTACCTTATTCTGGATGGTTGAATTAGATCCCCGTTGAGCTTTCCAACTTCATCTTGAATTGATAGATTACTTCCTCAACAACAAGTAAACAATACAAGCATACTATATATATTGGTGTTAGATCTATTCTAGCATATATAATCAACAATGTATAAGCATTTGAAAACATCCATGGATAAAATATTCATTCAAACACACATTATTGGACAGGAAAAGATATTTCTATTAATACAAAATCAGAGATTACAATGGATACAACCTTTGCCGGCATGTCCGTAAATCGGAGAAACTGAATACTGCACTTGGGCCTTCACCACCTCAATCCTCCATCTCTCGATAGCAAGCTCACAAGAACAAATGGAAGCTTGGGAAGAACACAAAAGTTCTCCAAGGGAGAAAAGGATGTAGACTCAAGCATAAGTTTCGGCAACAATGGACTATAGTTTCTTTGCTCTCAATTCTCTCATATTCCTTCAATGTACCATATAGTTCCTTATATATCTTTTCAAAGGGGTAATGAAAGGTCGAATTCGAGCAATCTCAAGGCATAGGGAAGGCCAGGAGTCAAGTGAGTCAGATCCATGTCAAGGAAAACTCCAAAAGGGTTTGGATTATGCACACATCCTGATGTACATGGTTTTAGGGGTCAAACCCACATATACACATGATTAGGGGTTTGAAAGTCACGTGTACTAATTTTCACATGTTTTTAGGGATGGTCTAGGAAACATCAAAGGACAAAAAATGGTCCAAGGGGTCTAAGTAGTCTGCAGAGGGACAGGGGAAGGCCATACAAGTGTGATTCATCTAGAGTGGTAAAATCAACTATAACAAACCCCAGATGTCACCTAACTCTAGCACATTGGTGAGTCCACTCGAGGGACCTAAACAGGTTATGTTCCTTGTGATTTCTGGGTTGCGTTGCAGACATTGTTCAAAAGCCCCATTAGTGCTTCGATATACCTTTATGATTGATGGAACATACTTGTACCACAGAGACTCTGACTCTCAATCAGCGAGTCCATCAGCTAAGCACCATTCCAGATCCAGTAGACCGTCATTCATGAAGATATAACATTCCATGAGAATGGCATGGGTCCAATATACCAAATCAGTATTCTATTCGGCCTCACATGGAGGCAACCATTATTGTAACATCAGTTGTATATGATTGGTTCTCGTATTTTAGAGAATAGATCAAATTATTCTCTTCACATTGTCGTGAGCATGGGGATTGCCACCTTGTCCATATACATGTCACACATTATTCGTATCTCACCCATTGATGGGAACCATATTAATACAAAAACCAAAATCCACCATGCCCCAGCCTTGGAAGCACCACCTCTATGCAGCAAATCCTATGATTTCCATCGGCCATACATTGAGCTCCTCCCCTCACACATCAGGGGGCAATCTGTTAATCCAAAAATCCCCCACTCAGCTCTCAATGGCCTACACCACCCAAGGACACCATCTCACAACCCTCATATCCCTCCATTAGACCCCCACACCTTCAAAATAGATAAAGGATGAAGAAAAGGGCTTAAAACCCCCAAAAAGGAGCCCAAAATAGTCTCCTAGGAGCTAAAGCCCCCAAAAAGCGGATAAAACCCTAAAAGGAGCTAAAGTTAGGGAGGAAGGGGCTAAAAGCCTAAAAAAGGGGCTAAAGCCTTAACCAAGAGCTTAAAACCCTAAAACCCTTTGAAAAATATATAAAAGGTGGGTGGGGGGTCACTCTCAAACAACTTCTCCCTTGCATATTGTTATGCTTCCCATGGATGCCTTAAGACCTTTGCCTCTCAAGCCACCCACACTCCCTCTCCTCCATTTCCATTGAGCCAAAGCTTTCCATAGAAGAGAGGTGCTTCCATAAGCTAGGGCATGGTGGCCCATTTCCACCCAAGAGAAGGTATAACCATGTTTCATGTTTTGTTTCTTAGTTTCTTAGTTTTCTTTGCTTTCTAACCCTTATTTCATTTGCAGGTTATTGTAGCCTAATATTTGTTTGTTGGTTTTTAGAGGCAGAACCCTAACTTGTGTTTGCAGAGGGGTTCACCAATGCTTCTATCTTCTTTCTATTCTTAGCTTAGCTTTCATTTCTGTTATTTACATTTCATTTTATTTCTAGCATTTACCCACTAGCAGGAACCTACCCTTGTATCTTATAGACAGAAGGGAGCCATTCTTGCCGCTGTAGTAGGGAGAAATCCCTGCTATAGGATCATCAAGAACATGATGGGCTCCCTCAAGGAGGAGATGGTGGGAACTTGGAACTATATTAGAAGCTCATTATTACAGGACAAAACCAATATTCTTGAATTAGACACTATGTTCAATAGAAGGGACGTGATGACAACATGGAAGCAACTATCTATGGGACTCTGTATGCTGTGAGAAGGAGGAAGTGGTAGCATCTCAATGACACCCATAGTTTCAATGGAAATAGGTTCGGTTCCAGTTACACCTCATTCTTCATCTGCTCCATTTTCAATGTCGTCTACAATCACCCAGCTTCAACATAAATGGGTACATGATATTGAGGTTTTGGTTCATAAAACTGCTCCTCTTCCTATCAAGAAGAGTGAACCTTCGACTGAGGAATAGGTCTATGGTGCCTGCTCGATCATTGAAGAGAACCAGGAGAATCCATACCCTGTATCTACAACCTACTGAAGTTATGCAGTCTGTTCGGATGATTTCAGTTTTTTTGTTTACTCTGATAGTTTCGTTTATCTCTAGTTTGTTTTCAAGTCACTATTCTATATCTATTCCTATGAACTGTTACGCTTTGTAAATTTTGTACTAGGCCCCCATCTTTTGAATGGGTAATTGTGCCTTTTTCTACTAAAAATTGATATTCTTTCTATTTTTGATGGGTTGGGGTGGTAAGTTTATACCACCCCATCTACTTGTCCAAGATTCTTTCTTCAGTACTTTTTCTATTTCAACTAGTTAATATAATGCATACCAACAAAACAAAATATGATTTATATTGTTTACATTTCATTTTTTCTCAATGTTGCAGACTGTTGGGTGAACTTCTATTACCACCATCAAATAATTTACCACACACATGTCAAGAGGTATTCTTGATTAGGAAATAAATTGGAATGGACTATCAAGCTATTGATGCATGTCCTAATGATAATATTATATATTATGGACAATATGCATCAAAAAACAAATTCCCACAACGTGAAATTAGTAGATATCGAACTAATCAAGGAACAAAAAGGTGCCTTGCAAATTTATTTAATATATTCCCATAATTTCACATTTCCAACTACTATCCAAGTACCAAAGTATAGTATAGTTTATGGATTACGACGCAAAGAACATAAGTGAAGAAGGTGTTCTTTGCATGCTTGCAGATGGTTCTACATTGAAGAACATCAAAGAAAAATTACCAATTTTTAAATATGAACCTCATAATGTTATAAGTTCATTGGCAGCTGATGGTCTCAATCCATTTGGAGCGCTTTGTTCTACTTACTTAGTGTGGCCTGTTTTCGTCATAAACAATAACCTTCCTCATTGGATGTCGATAAAGGGAGCACACAATGCTGGAAATGATTATTCCATGTATTTTTTTAAAGTGATTATATTATTTCATTTCTTTGTTTCATTGTTGAATGAGAACACCTTTTATATATTGGGAAACATAAATTAATAGCATCGTATATTGTTGAATAAATTAGTTAAGTACCAAGTTAAATATATGAATGTATATATTGAGCCTCTTATCGACGAGATATTGAAGTTATGGGATGGCATCACTATGTATGGCATCACTAGACCAATAGGGAAGAAACAATTCTAGTTCCATGGAATACTTGTATGGACAATTCATGACACTCATGGGTTAACACATTTTTGTGGTATGTAAATTTTTGTTGCACTTTAAATTAATATGTTTTAAGGTAAATATCATGCATTTTTTATTTAAATTAATAATATTTTTATTCTTGTAACATTAGTACATTTATCTTGCATGTATTCAAACAAAGGAAAAAATTGCATGTCCAATCGGTGGTCCGAGGATAAAATCTTGCCATTCAAGAAGTTTAATAAATGATATGTTTGATGAGTACATGCACTTCCTCCCTAAGAACCATAGGTATCAAACTACCGAGAAAACAAAATTCAATGGTAAAGAAGAGAATGGGAAGAAACCACGAAGAATGACACCTCACCTATGGAAGTTGGAATATAATAGACATCATCATGGTATGCAAATTGTATATGTAGCATATGAATATGTAATATTATGAATTTTATATTTTTATTGAATTTTATCTACCATGGGTGTCATGAATTATTGTTAATGTGTTTTCGTTTATGTTTAATATTGAATGTCGTGAAGGAATGAATGGGCTTCCATGATGAATGAAGAGTTATCCCATACAATTCAGTAGGTTTCCATACTACGAGAACCTATAAATAGCTCAACTATTCGATACAATTAATATCAAGGAGAATGTAACAGAAATGATATGGAAAATATTAGATGGAAGGAATGACAAAGATAAAATTGGAAAACATTGTAGTGACATTGGAGAATCCAATCACGCATTACAAAGTGTAAATAATTCTAATGCCATAGAGGAGTACCGAAATATCAGTCTTCCATGGTTACTGACAGAGAAACAAAGCAATGATATAAAAGAGTTCATTCATAAAATAAGGTTTCCGACTGGGTTTTCATCGAACATACAAAATATCTTAACAAAAAAGGTGCTTTTGGCGTGTTAAAACTCATGACTCGCATACATTCATTAAGGTAATTATTTACATATATAATTTCCATTTAGTACATATTTTTAGTAATTTTATTATCTTATTTGGAATTTAAATAATTAGTGATCATTTTCTTTTTGTGACAGTGCGTTCTACCTCTATCTCTCCTAGATAGCTTTGGCGATAACATAAAACAAGTTATATATGATATTGGTAAATACATGAGCTAAGTAACAATTTATATGCATGAAAATGTTTGTTCACTTTGTTTCATAGCTTATTGACATATTGTGTTTTACAGATTGGAACTTTATTTATATATGCCTCAATCTTATTGATCATTGTTATTTTCTTGCATCATTGTAGGTGGATTTCATATAAGGAAATCCATAAAGAAGATATTAGTTATTGGAAGAGATAAATTCCTCATCTAATGTGTGAAATACAAAAGTAGTTACCTCCATGATTTTTCAATGCACAAGAACACTATCTCATACACCAAGTTGAGGAGATTGAATTGTGTGGACCTATACACACAAGATTAATGAGGATGGTGGAAAGGAATTTGAAGTCATTGAAGGATTTTGTTAGACAAAGAGCATGTCGTGAGGGTTCTATTATGTAGGGCTATATGGTATATCAATCCATGGTGTACATTAGTCAGTATCTTCCAAATTTAGAAAAAAATATCAATCTTCCTTGCATTTGGCATGCCAACTCCATCAACAAATTTGAAGGCGAGGTTCTATTGGGGAAAGGTAGAATAAGGAAAGTGACAGGTAATTATATGGTATATATTTAATTTATTATACGATTATTTTTTCAATTTCATATATATCTTACTCATGTAATTTTTATTATTCCATCAGTATTGTAAGGTAAACTTAATTTCCTTTAATGATAGCTAATTTACCATTCTTAATTGTTATTTTTCTGTATAGTTGGTTGTGTTTTGGATGCAGTACATTTATACATTTCAAACAATCTTTATTAGATAGAGGAATAGATAAATTGATGTATAGACTTATATGGTATGTTATCATGGGAAGGGGTGAGTAAATTGATTAAAATAGTGCATCGTCGTCGAGAATAATATATCGGTGAACTCACACAAAGGGAAATTGATTTAGCATGTGGTTTAAAAGATAAAAAGGCTCAAAAAGGATGACTTACCAAATCAAGGACCTCACGAGTTGGAAAAAGCATGATTGATTTTTCAAGGAGATGGAAAAAACATGCTAATCCTAGAAAATGGATAAAAACTAATGGAGGATGGGTTGGAAACAAAAGCTCCCAGTTTCGTAGTTGACTAGCTTTTATCTTATCCATAGAAAAGCAGGAAAAGCAAAAAAAGAAGAATAAAGCAGAACCTGCGATAAAGTCCTGTATACTAATTATGGATGGTCAAAAGGTGGTCAAGATCAACATAGAATTGGAAATAAATCATTCCTAGGATATATATGGCATGTATTGACTTTAAGGTGCAAGTGGATGCCAACTAATTAAGCTAGTGGGTAAATAATTAATCAAATAATGATTAATTATTTTATCCTAAGTTGTGAGTGGGTTAAATATATTCCAAAAACCCCCTATAATTCTTACTTCCTTCAAATACCACGAATGGAAATCCAAAATCTCCATTCTATTGCGCAATGGAGGATTATACAGAGTTACACTAGCTTTGGAGAATGAGCCCAATGCTGTGATTGAGAAAGCTAAGTGGCATAATAGGTTGGATGAAGCCTATGGATTGATTTTCCTCTCTATTTATCCTAATATACTCTTTCATCTAGATGGTTTGACCACTCCAAACCAAGTATGGACTCAATTGGAGTCTTTCTTTGGAGTTCAAGATGAGCTAAGAGCGCATCAATTGGAGATTGAGTTATTCTCATTGAGTCCAAGCAATTTTGAATCTATTGAGGGTTTCTTCACCAAGTTCAAGTCACTTGTTCTAAACTCAAGCAATGTGGGATTGAGAAAGTAGATGATCAATTAATCCTTTCCATTCTTTCAAAATTGGGTCCTGATTACTCAGTTTTTGTGTCTACCTTTCATGCAACTAGGCTTGATGTTCCTAAGTGGAAAATGCCTTCTTTAAATTCTTTTCTTGATTCACTAACAAAGTAGAAAGATAAATTGATCCATATGGGTGTCCTTAATTATTCAAAGTAAAAGGATCATTCTCTCTTGGTTCAAGGAAGCAACAAATTCAAATCAAAAGAGAAGCAAATTGTGAAGAAGCCAAAGTCAGAAATTGAAGATGAAGATTCATATGAAGATTTAATGAAGAAAGTTAAGAAGAAAGGGAGCACATCCAAGTGTTCTTATTGTATCAAGGGTTTTCATTCAGAGAAGAAGTATTTCAAGAAGAAGATGGACATCATGTCATACCATGTAAGGTTTTCCGTTACACCAAAACCTTTAGATGTTGGTGAACATTTGAAACACAGCACAAGGCCCTATGACAAGGAGTGGCAGTTAGTCCATTTGTTTTATATTCCTAGAGGTGCAGTGGTTATACCATGTGGAGGTACCCAATACTCCAACACCCCACGTCAGGCATAGCTCAGGGGAATTAAACCTGAGACCTCTGCTCTGATACCATGTAAGGTTTGTCATTACACCAAAACCCACAGATGTTGGTGAACATTTGAAACCCAGCACAAGGCCCTATGACCAAGAGTGTTGGTTCATCCACTTGTTTTATATTCCCAGAGGTGTGGCGGTTATACCATGTGGAGGTGCCCAATACTCCAACACCCCGCCTCCGGCGTAGCTCGAGGGAATTGAACCTGATGCCTCTGCTCTGATACCATGTAAGGTTTTCTGTTACACTAAAACCTACAGATGTTGGTGAACATTTGAAACCTATCACAAGTCCCTATGACCAGGAGTGGCGGTTAGTCCACTTGTTTTATATTCCCAAAGGTGCGGCGGTTATACCATGTGGAGGTACCCGATATGTAAGGTTTTCCATTACACCAAAACCTGCAGATGTTGGTGAACATTTGAAACCCAACACAAGGCCCTATGATGAGGAGTGGCGGTTAGTCCACTTGTTTTATATTCCCAAAGGTGCAGTGGTTATACCATGTGGAGGTACCCGATACTCCAACACCCCACCTCCGGTGTAGCTCAAGGGAATTGAACCTGAGAGCTCTGCTCTGATACCATGTAAGGTTTTCCATTACACCAAAACCTACAGATTTTGATGAACATTTGAAACCCAACACAAGGCCCAATCACTAGGAGTGGTGGTTAAACCACTTGTTTTATATTCCCAGAGGTGCAGTAGTTATACCATGTGGAGGTACCCGATACTCCAACACCCTACCTCCGGCGTAGCTCAAGGGAATCGAACCTAAGACCTATACTCTAATACAATGTAGAAATAATATATCAATTCTATGTGCAATGATGCTAAAAAGAAGCACAGGAAATAGATCTTGCTACTAAGAATTCTCACAAGCATACATAGGAACAATAGAGAGAAGAAAATAGACTAAATCACATGAATGAAGAGATGAATATTGGTGTGTATCCTTCCTTTGAATAATTATGAATAATAGTGTACATAAATAGTACATCCCTCATAGGAAAATCAAATTGTATGGAAACAAATCATAAAGCTCAAAAAGGCTGACTTACCAAAATATAGCAAACCCCCATAGCTGGTTAAAGCACTTCCCAAATCTATCAAGGACCTCACGAGTTGGAAAAAGCATGAGTGATTTGTCAAGGAGATGGAAAAAACATGTTAATACTAGAAAATGGAGAAAAACTAATGGAGGATGGGTTGGAAACAAAAGCTCCCAGTTTCCTAGTTGACTAGCTTTTATCTTATCCATAGAAAAGGAGGAAAAGCAGAAAAAGCAGAATAAAGCAGAATCTGCTGTAAAGTCCTATATACTAATTTTGGATAGTCAAAAGGTAGTCAAGATCAACCCAGAATTGGAAATAAATCATTCCTAGGATATAGATGGCATGTATTGACTTTAAGGTGCAAGTGGATGCCAACTAATTAAGCTAGTGCATGAATAATTAATCAAATAGTGATTAATTATTTTATCCTAGGTTGTGAGTGGGTTAAATATATTCCAATAGATATTGATGATGAATACCGAAAATGACATTGATGATGATGTTGATATCAGTGATCCTTTCAACAACAACAATTCTAGAATAGATGATGATATAGATGAAGACGTTGATGAAGATGATATTGATGATGAATAATAGAAATCGTCATCATCATCATGTTCATACTCATTAGAATAATAGCAACCATCATCATCATGTCATCCTCATTAGAATAATTGAAACCATCATCATCTTCATATTTATGATCATCAATGGTATCATAATCATCATCATCATCATCATCATAATCCTCATCTTAATTACTATCTTTGTCATATTCATCATCGACATCATAATCAACCTCATCCTCATTCTCATCCTCATCATCGTTAGGCCTTATAATCATCATAATCATCAATGTTATAATCATGATCACCATCATCATGTTTATCTTCATAATCATCATCATGTTCATAGTCATTATAATAATCACAATAATCATCACCATGTCATCCTCATTAGAATAATCATGACCATCATCATATTCATCTTCATTTTCATCAATGGTATCACCATCATCACCATCACCATATTCATCATTGTCATCATCGACATCATAATCAACCTCATGTTCATATTCATTAGAATAATAGAAATCATCATCATCATGGTCATCCTCATTAGAATAATCACAACCATCATCATATTCATATTTATGATCATTAATAGTAGCATAATCATCATCATAACCATCATCATATTCAAATTTCATCTTCATCATCATTAATACCCATTAGAATAATAGAAATCATCATCATCATGTTCATCCTAGGGACGATTTTTCGTGGAAAAAATGTTCACCTTTACTAGTGATAGATGAGAACCATGACATAATTGATATGGAGAGATATCATAGGAACTATGTTCATCATGTACTATCTTTGTTTATGTGTGCATTAACATATGTAATCCATAATTTGTAACTACCCACTCTAGGATCTATTGAATAAGCCTAATTAACTAAAAAAAATGGTTTCTATGTTAGAAGACATTTTAAAAATAATAATAAGACAAGAACAATTTCGTGTTCAATTTCCTATTTATCAAGGTTGTAATTAATTGATTTTTACACATTTTAAGGATTTAAAGATTTCTAAGAAATAAATTGTATTATACAATGAATTCCATCTAACCTTATTACTTACTTATGCTTGTCTCAAGTCTTCTTGATAGTGGACTTTATTAAGCATCCTCTGTGTGTCAAACTTTGAAATGGTCACCATATTACACTCATAAGATTTTTTTTTTTGAGAAAGGGTCTATTGACAATGATGTTCTCTATGATGACGATGATGTCCATAAGGACAATGCTCATGATAATATTGATGACTACAGCGACAACGATAATTTTTCTATCAACATCATCATCATCACTAATGATGATGATGATTATGGAGATGGTGTCATTTATGATGATGAAGACAATGACGATGGTGTTGTTTATGACGATGGTGATGATCATTGATGATTAAATTGATAATGCTTATGATGATGATGGTGTTATTGATAATGTTGATGATGATGATGATGATAATGACAATGATTATCATGATGATGATGATTATCAAGAAGGTGGTGATGGTGATGATGATGATGATCATAAGTATTGATTTCATCAGTTTCAGCTATCTTTCCTCCGCGTTGCTAGAATAAGTCCATGGCTTTATCCTTTCCTAAAGGTGTGTAGTGGACTTATTGGATTCAATTGAAGGCAATAAACCACATTAAAAATAATATATAAATATTAAACAAAAAAAAATAAACATTAAAAAAACAACAAACAATTAAAAATATCCATCTTACCTTCCCCCTGTCGCGACAAAGAAATTTTACATATTTCACTTACCTAACCCATGAACTATGGCCGATGTCATAGAGGATTTTACAAGGTTGCAGAGGAATTTTTTCAGTCACCTCACCCATGAGCTAGGCCTGAGGTCATAGAGGATGTTTTTCACTTACCTTACCCACAAACTAGGCCCGAGATCACAGAGGAGGTTTTTAACTTACCTCACCCACAATCTAGGTCGAATATCACACAGGAGGTTTGAATATTGTTGAGGAGGTTCCAAGGTTACAGAGGAGGAATCTCTTGTTCGTTCAGTGAACTCCTTCTTGATGCAACCAAAAATATAGGTTGTGAACATGGAAAACCCCTTAAGCTGCACCAAACACAAATCAATTTATTATTTGAAATAATTTTTATAGTTCGGGTTCTTCCTACAGTCCTCTTTTTGTTTGGTGGGCATCGGGATTCAACTAAATTTTAATGGTATCCTAGATTTGGGGGTTTTCTATCCTCAAGGATTTCCACCCCCTTCATCTCCAAAATATACACAGAGGGACATTGGGATATTGAGATCAATACCCATAAGCAAAGGTGAAGATCAGTAAGGCATCAAGAAAATCATAGGCTAAGGTAGCTTCCAATATAATATTTTCCCACAGAGCTGTCTTCAGTAAGTCATCTTCTTTCATTTAATCCATTAAATCATTTTCTATTCAGGGTTTTATTGATAGATACAGTCAATAAATTACAGTTAGGGTTTTATTGATAGATAGAGTCGGGGTTTGCTCCTATATTCCCTCCTATAAACCATGACAATCAACCCTACTTATGGATAGTGGATAGATATACAATGCGGATAGATATACAATCTTGTCTTGTCTACACATTGTTGTTACAACTGATTCAGGGAAATAATTGATGTCTTGTTTCTCTATGATTTAGCTATCATTTGCGCGGTATTTAATTGTTACAAATGGATTGATGAACCTTATGAATAAAGAGAATGATTTTTCTTCCTATGTTAGGTAAAAATGAAGTTCAAATATTAATTTAAAACTAGTCAAAGGATCCACACTAAACATTCTTGTAAGTGTAAGTTGTTGAAAAAGTAGGAATACCAATTTGTAAGAAAAGGACTATGTTTTGTCCTGTCTCTTTGAACTTTTTATAAGTTTTTTCATTAAGTGGAATTTTCAATGGGTTTTGAAATTTAATGACTTCCCACATCCCTTATTTGAAATTAAGGGTAGTATTGATCCTCTATAGAACTCTGTAATGTAGTGATTTCCTTATACCCTCTAAGAGCACATGAGGAGCAACACCATTGCATATGAACACACATCTCATATTCTAAACATAGTTCCTTTACAATTTTGTATAAAATACCATAGAATGCATTCAAAACAATTGAAACACCTGTAGAACCAATGAAAAGTCACTGAAATACACTTTCGGTTATGTTCATATGATACACAAAACATAGTTAAAATATACGTAGATCTAAACTAGTGATCCACGGCTAGTTTTTAGTGACCTCTTCCTTGTATGGAGATATCCATTAAATAGATTAACACACATGCCAGCCCCCATTTCCTATCTATGTGACCATGACCTTGGTCAAAAGTCCCTTATTAGACTTGGGTAAAAATGGTTTTAAAACCCCATTTGGGGAGTGCAATATCAAATCAAGAATCAACACTTTACCTCAATCCAAACTACCTCAGTTTCCATCGCACTACCAAGGGGTTACTAACTCATTTGCTAGTTTGGTTGCAATATAATTTTACTCATATATTGAGATTGCATTATATAGGGATATTAGGTGCCTGAATTTAGTTTGTAAGTGATTTGAATTGTAATAATAATTAATATTTTTTTAACTATTTACTTTTCACATCAAAATATTATATTTACATAAACTGTGCTTTAGTTTCTTTTGCGGCCTCCACCTTTCTTCTTTCCTCGTACTGGTAGTGATGAAAACACATGGTTTGTTGAATAGGAGGCACATAATAGCCATGTGGGATTCCAAATTGGCTCATCCTCTGTAGTATTTCATTAAATGTGCAATCTCTAGGTTGCACTTAGCCTCCAGGTGGCATGTATTCCAACAGAATCATTTTCCCTACAAATTGTTATGCTAGTTGTGCCTTTGTGTATTACTGAGGTGGAGTAGGAGTCTGCTGTGTATTTTTATGTTGAGAACATGACCCAAGGTAATATTGATCATATTTCTATCAAGGTGGTAAATATATTTTAATATATCTCATTATTAGCTACCAATATTTACCCACCTCTATGTTATTATCCTTTAAGTTCTGCAACTCTAGATCTTCCTCAAAATGTCTCTCATAAGTGAGTGGCACCAATTCCTTAAAAATGTTTTTCATTCTTTTCCAAATGTGGAAGGAGGGCCTTAGTCTCTTAAGATATTGGTCTCCATTGATTATACCTTCTAGTTCCTCCATAGGTTCTTCATTCCTTTTTTCTTTTTGTTTATTCATGTATTCCTCTTTAGAGTATATCTCTGAGTTTCCATCCCATAGAAAGGGAAGTCCTAGATTTGTAACTCCATTAAACATAGTTTTTAATGCTTTGATTTCATTGACCAGAACATTTGTGTTTTTTTACATCACCCTCTATAGTGCTTGCTTCAGAGTCATCCTTTTGGAAATCTTTATTGCCCGAGTCCTGCTAGTAAGTTGTAGGCATTCCAACTACTTGTGGTTCTTCTATTCAAGAAATCAATGTTTTTGTCTTTATTGGGTGGGATTATCTCCCAATGTTACATTTACTTTCTTGATCCCTTTGTCATTGATGGCAACTTCAATTAATCTACCCCTTTGAAATTAATGACAAAGGGCCAAATAAAAGCTTCACAATACCCAAAAATAAATTGGATGTTTGAATACTCTCCCCCTTGCATGTAGACTAGTGGCTCCCCTTGAGATGGTTATTTTCCATATTTCTTGTACAAATATTACTAACTTCTCAACAAAGGTATTGATGCCATGCCATAATCTCTCATCATAAAAAAATTTCTAGTTGCTTTCCTTATCAAGTATGTTGTTGTAGCTATTTCAAATATTACAATCTCCCCCTGAGATCTTGATGGTCTTTTCTTCCTTCAATATACTCCTAGTTGTTTTCCTCATTTAATTGGTGTCTTCTTGGTGAATGGTACAACAAAATTTATAAAATGATAAACATTTTGATAACCAGCTCAACTGTATTCTCAAAATAAGTCATACAACCAACAACAAGTGTTTAAAGTTTCTCTAAATTATATTACAATGGCCTTTGTAGATGGTTGAGACAAGGGCCCGAAGCATCATATTTGTAAGAGACCTCTCTTTTTAGACCAAAAAATGATTTTATAATATTGTCACAAGTATGCTTCTATTGGGCTTTGTGTTTTTTTCTCCCTAACTTTACATCTCCACTTTTCATTATTCAAGCCTTCAAGAACTAGACCTCAATTCAAACTTCGATCTTCAAACTCCTTGGCTTCTCCTAAATAACCAAAAAATGAATAGAAGTCTTCAATAGGGTCTATGCACCAAATTCTCCAGGATATAGTCCGCAATTGCTCAAGGAATGGGTCATCCTTATCTATTAGGTAGTGAAATTTCCTTACACAAGCTACACCAGAAATTTCCTTTCATGTTGGTCATTCCACTTCAAATGATGATTGGGAAAGCTAGAGGAAATCACACACTGAAAAACAAGGAAATGATACCTACATAAGTTGGGAGGAGGAGATATTCACAATTGCAACTACCTTAGTCATCTAGCCACCCTAATTTCATATCACATTTGTTCAATTCAAAACCCATCGAATTCATACATAAGAAGGTTTTCATTTCTGTATTTGACCCCTGTGACTATCCCTTTTATCCCACGAAGTTCAGAACTGAACACTTCAATATGATGGAGTGCTTATGGTACATATATAAGAGCTAGAACTTGGAGATATAGAGTTAATCCTTGGGATCTGTGCAATAGACCTTTTGTTAAAACATGTTCAATAGTCTGGTCTTTATGCTAATATACCATCAATAGTATTTAATGGATATTTTGATCATGGTTAAGTGTATCTTTAAACATCTTCAACATATTGTGTACCTATAACCCAACATATTGTGAATCCGCAAATGAAGGAGATCTCCTACTTTATTCAGTCACTCTCTAAGCTTTTTCGCCATCTTAGTGGCTTTAACCACATATGCAAAAATCATATCACTGGCGTGTTTGAAGCAATCCAGTTTATGAAGCTGGATAAATAAGGACTAGTCCAATACATGCTCTATAGTTCTATAATATTTAAGACCGGTAGGGCTAGGCACCATGGGATCAACTACTAAATATCGGAATGTGTCATTGAGTACAACATCTGTAACTCTCAACAATATTTTGTTAGCAAGAATAGCGTGCATCCTGTATTCATTCACATTATGTACACTACACTTTTTGATCTCCCTGTAAATTACTTGTAGGTCTGTTTGTACCAATACTAGCACTTTGAGAGTCATGGATTTGGCTTTCTAAGGAACCATAAATCCAAGGATGGGTAAGGAATTAATATGGATAGTTTTTTTCCAAAAAAAATGGTTTTCTTGTCTATCTCATCAACCTACTTGTATACTTCAACATCTATCTCCTTTAAATCTAATTATTTGGCCTCCTCTACTAAATGAATCCTTTTCCTTTTGGCTTGTGGGGTTTGATCATCTTGATCAATTTTAATGTTTTCTGCCTCTCTCTTCTATATTGCTACTTTACTATTATCACTTGGAACTATGGCATCCTTTAGAATCTTCTCAACCTCCTCCCAACTATATTTATTAGCAATGCTTACCAAATCAAGCCTAGTAGTTGGTTCATATGTTGATTTTTTATTTTCTAACCTTTGTTTTTATATCACCACATGAGGGTCATAGGTCACTGCTTCATCCTTCTATAGACTTAGTTTCTCTAGAAATCCCTCCAGGTAGTGTATAAAACTGAGAGATCTAATATATAAGGGACCCACGACTTTGGGGATGTGAAAATACTTATGTGAAACTGACAATCTTGTTGCCTCCTTTCACACACCTAGGGTGAACATGGCATAAATATTCAAGCAACTAGGTGTGTCCTTGGGGGAAAGTCTTGAGTCAAGGCTGTCACCTTGTTCTTGACTCCTCCGTTTAGGCTCAAATCCTAACAAAGCCAAGGGGGGTAGACCTTATTAAGCTACTAAGGAAAATTACTTTACTATGATGATGTTAAATTGAGATAGTTGCTTAGGATTTTTGAAATTAACCATAGATGACAACATGAAAAATAAGCACAATAAAGCACAATGCTGAGACACAATATATATATATATATATATATATATATCAAAAGATTTAAACACAAAACCAATGCCTTGAAAATGGATTCATAAAATAATCAAAGTACTTGCATGTGCTTGGAGTGAATGTTTTGCAATTGCCTCTTGGTATGTTTTAAGTTAATATGAAATATGAGTGGATTAAAATTAGGCGAGGCGGGACTCAAGATATACCTGAGGGGTACTTGGAGTATGCCCAAAAATAAACCTACACGACTACCCGTAAGGAATGTGTGCGCTGAATGGAGTCTCTGAGACTGTGTTCATAATACACCCAAAGGTGTAATAGAGATCGATGCCTCAAGGTCACTGTTCAAGAGTTCCCACTTCCTTTGGGTATGTTGCCACCGTTTACAGTTTGATCGAGGCGTTGGATTTTCTCTTGATGGTGGTTAATTGGGGAAGGTGAAGAATAATTAATCTAGTCACTCATGTTTCTTTTGATGCAGCTTGACTGATTAGACTAACTGCAGCCAAGTACAGAGCATACACACCAGAGTCTTGTCAATTTTAGTAAATTTTAAAGGATGTGTTTCTTAGAAAGAAAAACCTTCCAGGAACCTCTTTCAGTCAAAGTGGACCTCAATCAAGAAGTCAAGGAAGGGGCTTATTTTAAAATATTTTTTGCAGAGATTAATGATAATCATCAAAAACGAAGCAAACCACAAGTTTTCTAATGAGTCCTACCACGCATCTCTTTTCCCTTTCGGGTAAATCGGGAAGTTGTGGGGTAAGTATTAAAGTTACTTTGATACTGTAATATGGGATATATGATAAAGTAATCAAATCATATTATTTTTCATCAATGAAACTAATCTAGAGCAAAGAAAAATAAGAAATTTCAAAAACTGAAAAAAGGACGTGAATCCCCCCATGGGGGATGGGGAATGGGCTTGAAAGAGCCCATTCAGAAATTATTTTTACTCTCAGAGGTTAAAATATCAGAAAAATGATATGAATCCTCTTGGTCCTTATACAGGATGAAACCAAGCCTTTACAAAACGCCAAAATTAAAGATTACAGTCAAAAGGGAGACCCCTGGGGGGATTCGGTGGCCCAAAAGCTGCTTTCGAACATCAGCTTCTCCTGTTTCTGTTAGACATGATAAAATAAAGTGAGATTATTAGAAATAAATATGCCCAAAATCACTTTGAAATTACCTTTGGATTAGCCTACTTTAAACCAAAAAAAACTAAGTTAAAACTATTTAAAACAGTAAAAAAATGAACCAAGGAAAGCAAGCTTTCCTTGGGGTCTTGGCTTGAATTTGAGGAATCCAATGTTATATGCACTGATTGCTGGATTTTATCTTTTAAATCAGAAAAAAGAAATCTAATGCATGCAAACTATGGATTCTCTTCAAATTGCGATGCAAAAGGGACGATTTCCTTGAACTAGATCTAGAATGCTTTATGAAATTTTTTAGGAATGAGATCTAGATTATGAGCCTTGAGACAACATACCTATGTTAAGTTTTACTTTATTATAATAGATATAAATGATATCAAATCTTGTAAACAAAGTAACCAGGTAAAAATTTGATTTTAGAAGGAGGAATAGATAGAAAGAGTGTTGGAAGCCTCGGAATGTTGGGCTTTGGAGTCTACTTTGGTGGAACACTGAGGGACTATATACTCAAAAATATCCTGAATATGAGTAATATTCAAGCTATATCAACCCCTTCTACAAGTGATATCACCTGCAACTTAGAAATCCTTGCACAAACAGATGGTTAAAACATAATTGTTGCTGGAAAAAGACAATTAGAAAGCATGCAATTAAACTTAAAATACATGCAACTCCAAGAGATTTGAAACAAGTGAACAGTAAGAGCATAAATCAAACTAGAATGATCTCTTACCCTAACAGGAGGGAGATCTCTCTTTTAAGGCCAACAATTAACCAGCAAAAAGCAAAGATCAATAATACATATTATACCTCATAAGCACTTGACAATCACCATCCACACATGAAAATAATTAGACCATATATCTTGCCTCCAAATCTTCTTTATTCCAAAAAATAATACACAATACAATAGAAATAGCACCTCAATCCAGTTCTAACTAGCTTGGAAGATGAAAAATAAGCTTTATTTATAGCAAAAATAGGAAATCTAGCCCAGGGGGGCGCAATTCCCAAGGAGAGAGAGACTACAGCGACATGTGGAGTGAATCTAAGATTTATCTAGAGTCTAACTAACCTGATGTGAGTCTAATTTAGTGAAACTATCAATCAGAGAGCTGATCGGACTGACACCTCAACATGCTAACTGAAGCATCCACCAAAACTCATCCATATGGGCCCACATGTGTGGAGGAGAGAGAGAGGGCACAATTCCCAAGATTGCATGCACTAATGCACTCCCTGTTTAGCCCATATCACCTCCTTCTATCAAGGGATGGTCAGATCCAGTCAATCCTAAGCCAATGAGACTTATTTTAGTCAAATCGAAGCAAATCCCAATGATTTAGGATTTTGAATTTTCTCCATTATTTAATTAATTTATTAATTAAAATAATCAATATTTGATTTTTAGGGATTTTTGACCTGAGTGATGGACAAATCACTCAAAACTTAGGAAAAGTGTGTCTGTGGGTTTACATGGCACTCTGAGCTTGAAAATGAGCACCCCCATGATTGAAACTGATTTTCGAGCCCACTTTTATTACAAAACCATTTTTTCCAATTAGACTATTAAAAAATCACCTAAGTTTTGTGGAAAAAATAAAATTAAAAAAACTTTAAAAAATTTTAAAAATTAAAACCTAGGGAGACTTAGACATGTTCATATGACTCAACCATGATGCCTAGCATGTTTATACATTGACACATAGACTCTAATAACCTGATTAGGCCTAAATTCCTAGCCGACCACCCCAACTTTGGAGGTATTGAGTGAAAAACTCAGAAATTATCAGTCGTTTATTCAACAACCAATAATAACCAAGGGAAAAAACACCTTGGGCTGATCGGATTGACAAATAAAGTCTAATAGACCGATTGTTTTACATACACTATCATGCTAGAACATTTTATTACAACTCCCCTATGGGGTATGAACATGTGATATAGTACAACAAGCACTTCCTAGAAGCACTTCCAAAGGTCTTATGAAGTCTGAACAAATCATCTTTGTCCTGTTCACCAGTATCACTTCATAAAAAACCACTAAGTACAACTTAGGTGGTAACACTTGGTTCCATCTAGGGACACATGCTCTGACTAATCTTCTGATCAAAGAAGAGGATGTGAGAACTCTAGAATCTCTATGTCTTGCATAGCAATTAATGTTTGTCAGTAACATGTATATAAAAGAAATCAACTATAAAAGTAGATTAATGTACAGAATTAGTCTATGATGTACAAAAAATCAATAGTTTACAAGACTAATATACAAAAGAAAAAATTTCAAGGTTAGTACTATGGTACAAAACATCAATAATACGACAATATGTATAATACAGCAATATGATACATGAAATTTAAAAATACATGCAGGGTAAGGTTTAGAAATTGGCCCTGAAACCACCGATGCCAATAAAGGCATCAAACCATCTCGATGAAGAACATATTGAGGAGAAACCCATTCACTAGTAGGATTAACCTTTCTCCTTCTAGGTCATTTAGATAAAAATAATTTGTTCCTGCTACTTCATTAATGATATTTGGCCCCAACCCTAAGCAGTCGAACTTTCTGTGTTTCCTAGGTTTCTCCCACCATTTGTCCCAATGCAAGACTATGTCACCAACTTGAAAGGATCTAGGTTGGGTATATATATCAAAGGTTCTCTTGACTTTGTATGAATTTCTGATACTTTGGTTAAGGGAATTTCTTCTACTTTCATCTAACTCGATCAACTGGTTGATTCTGTTTTGAATGGCACCCTGATTTGAGGTAAAGGTACGGAGAAGCTGATACACTGGAAGCTTTAAGTGGACAATTAAGGTGACATATAGGCCACAGACAAGTTCAAAATGGCTCCTTCCGATGGAACTTTTCTTTATGATTCTATCGGTCGATAATGCAAACTTGATCTTGCTATCCCAATCCTTTTTATTATCACCAACAGTTTTCTTGATTATGGTCATTAAGTTTTTATTACTTGACTTAGCTAGACCATTTCCTTATGGATAATAGTTGGATTAATGGGATATTACAATGCTATACTTGAAACAAAAGGATGACATCTCAGAGAAAACAAAGCATGGGCCATTATCTATGATGATTCTGGCTGGCACACCGAATCTTGTGATAATCTTATCTTCTAAGAAATCTATGACTACAGCATCAGTTTCCTTCTTTATGGATATCGCCTCTACCCACTTGGTGAAATAATTAGTGGCAATGAGTATCCAAGAATAACCATTGTTTGAGTTATCCTTGAACTTACCGATGAAATCAATCCACCACTGCTAGAAAGGGGCTTGGACTACTATTGGGTTTAAAGGCAAGGATTTCATTTGTTGATTTCTAGTGAACAACTGACATTGGGGAAAAAATCTGATGGACTTGTGCACATATGAAAAGAGTTTTGGCCAATAGTAGCATTCTCTAAGGATTTAATGGGTGGTTGTTCTTGCTGCAAAATGTCCACCACAAAATCCTGCATGGAACTCAACCATGATTTTTTTGGACTTAGGTTCATCGACACATCTAAGTATTAAACCATTGGGGTTTCTCCAACCTAAACGATATTTTTTTAAACAATACTTAGTTTCTTTTAACCTTAATGTTCTTATTTTATGGCCAAGTAGGTGATCAGGGCATGTAAGGTTACAAAGGAAAAAAATGATGTCGGTATACCAAGGGTGCTACTCTAATATCTGAAGCTCGTCTCATACACTTTGTTCTGGATCATTTTTCTAGAATATTGTTCCTAAGGCCTTTTCATTTCCTTGGGTCAACATATTTGAAAGGCCTTGTCCCTTAATTAACTTAGTATTTTTTATCTCTAAATCATACTCTTGAATCTTTGAAACCCACTTACCCTTGATTCCTAGACAATCTTGTTGAGACATGATATCCTTGACAGCTGCATGGGGTACATACCCAATGATTTTGGAGTATCCTACATATGTTCTAAAATGTTTAAGGGACTTGACAAGAGTGTAAGCCTATTTCTCCATGGTGGTATACTTCAACTCTGAATTTTGCAAGGCTCTACTCATAAAGGCTATAGGTTGCTCTTTTCCCTCATTATTTTGAAGCAAAACACTGACAATGGTGTCCTCCCAAGCAAAGGAAAATATATGAAATTCCTTGGAATAATCTGGAGTAATGAAGACTGGGAACCTGGATATGGCATCTTTGATAGACTTGAAATCATCTTTCCCTTCATATATCCACTCAAATTTAGCATCTTTCTTTCACAATATTTGTAGAGGCTTCATTAGTTTTGCTAAATTTGGGATGAATCTCCTTATGAAATTAATCTAACCATTGAAAGACTAGAGAGATTTAATATTATGAGGCAAGGGGAATTTTTTAATCACTTCAACTCGCTTAGGAATTACTTTGACACCATCCTTAGAAATGATGTGTCCCAGTAACTTGCCTTCATCATCCCCAAAGATTGACTTGGCAGGGTTTAAGGAAATACCATATTTCCGACATCTTATGAAAACCTTCCTAAGATGACTTATGTGGTCAGATCTTTCTTTTGAGAAAAAAGTTAAGTCATCTTGATATATTTTGATTATTTTTCCTATAATTTCTTTGAAGTAAAAATCCATGGCTCTTTGGAAGGTGGCACCAGCATTTAATAAGCCAAAAGGAATTCTTAAAAATTTATAGGTGCCCCAAGGTGTGGTGAATGTAGTTTTATGTTGATCCTGTTTATTTACCAACACTTGGTTAGAATTAGAAAAGCCATCCAACATGGACATCATTCCTGATACCGTTACTCTTTGAAGCAATGTTTCCATGTCGGGTAATGGGTAATTATCTTTAAGGCACGATGTATTCATATTTTTGAAATCTATACATAATCTAATCGACCCATTCTTCTTTCTGACAACAACTAAGTTGGAGCACCATGATGATTGTCTTGTAGGTGATATGATCCCTGCTGGTAACATCTTCTAAAGCTCCTTCTACACAATGGGGGCCAACTTAGGATTTATTCACCTAAGTTTTTTTCGAAAAGGCTTGACCTCCTTAGCGTCTTCTGTGAGGGGAATAGTGTGTTGAAACGCATCTTCTCGATAGGCTTTAAGTTCATCATAACTAAAGGCCAACACATATCTATATTCTTTGATTAAGTTGACCAAACTGTTCCTTTCCTTTTCTAAAGTACCTTTTCCAATTTTTATTAACTCGGGGTCCTTATCAGTTCCTATGTTTTTTTCCGTATAATCCCCAATTTTCATTTCTTCTTTTTTGTTTTTACGACGATCCTATTGATCAAACAAATTTTCAAAAGATATAAGGCTATTTGGGATGTGATTCCTTTCATTATCCTCACATTCCTAATACTCTTTCACCTCTTACTGATAAATGATCTTGTAACCTTCAAACTCTTGTAGATTATGGATGAATCTCAAGAGTTGGTCATCATATTTAAACACATGCCAGTGATCTACATTATTTGGAATTAATGATCTGAAATTAATTTCCATTTTTCCATTCCCATTAATCATTTCATCTGAAGGCTGGAGGGTGGATGCTGTTACCACCAAATCGTCTGCTAACCCATTCATTTCACTATGGATCTTTTGAATGTTAAGTGCACCAAACCATTCCATGGTGTCCCATATGGCATTTCTATAATTCCTTAGTCTGTCATTTTTGCACTAATACTGATTCTTAATTTGGAGGAAAACCGTAAGTATGAATCACCTTTTATGTTTAACATGTTTATCCCCATGTATTTAACGCTTTCTAACCCTAGAAGCAATGCCTCATACTCATCTACATTGTTTGATGCTTCAAACTCTAACTTGAAAGCAAAGTTGTAGACTTTATTTGAAGGAGAAATGATCATGATGCCTGTACCCTTTCCGACTTTGGAATAATCCACATCAAAGTACATTCTCCAAAGCTCTCTATCTTTTCATCTTTAATGTTTTCCTTAATAGAGGCCATGAAATTTGACAAGGTAAAATAGTTTCCAAAGTTATCAGTGAAATGAACAAATTCATTTCTAGGCTTTTTAGGGTTTTCTACATGCCTCTTCCTTAGCTTCTCTCTATGGAGTATCACCCTAGTGTTTTCTGCCACAAGTATAGTAGCATATTTCCAATCCATTTGAATGTACCCACCAAGAGTTGTGACCCACTTTTTGGATAGAAACATATCCCAATTATCTGGCACATCAATTACGACCACATCCATTGACATGTCTATGGCAGGATACTTGGCCAACTGAACATGTAGATTTAAGATTATCCCTACCACGTCAACTTCTCTTGCATCCATTGCACAAACATTCTGGTAGGGTCAGGTGATCCTTAGATTTAGTTGTTCCATTACTTTTCTTGTCATGACATTTGATGAAGCACCTGAATCTAACATGCAGTTATGAAGGAGAAGGTTATCAACTAGGAGAGAGACATAAAAAGGTGGGTGGTATTCTCTTTTCGGATCAACACTGTTGAGGACTATAGGCATATCCATAGGTTCAATATGTTCAGCTTCAAATATAGCATTATTATTAGGGATAGGATCCTCTTTGTCAATATTATGAGTTTTACTTTGACTATCCTCTATGGATTTAAACAATTTTTCTTTTTTACCAGGAATTTTAAGGACATCAGTTGCATAAACATGAACCTTATCACTACTTATCCATTCTCCCATGTCAATATTTGATTCAGGGAAAATAGGAGGAAATGGGAGAGGAGGAGTGGTTACCTTCGTCTTGTACTGTTTAGATGGCGATGGCTTCTCCTTCCTTTGATAAATTGCACCCTTGAATCTAGCCTCCTTCATTTCCTGAATTGTTTTCGGAGTAGGCATTGCACCATAAAAGTTGGAAAGGAGCTCCTTGTCATAACTATAACATGTGGCTTGTTTCCAATGCTGGTTCAACAAAGGGTAGGTTTGGCCTATCATGTATACATGATCAGTATCGCTTGACGTTGTTTCCTTATTACTGGCCTCAGGAAGTCCACGTTCCATAACTTGGTTTGCAACATAACAAGTGCTTTCTTGGTGGAATTTTTCACAAGGTCTACACCATGGAATTAATTCTTCTACCATGTTAGCTAAGTCTAACTGGTTTGGAATCCTAGGCTCTTGATGAGGAGATTTCTTTTAATACATCTGATTCTGTTTAGGCTAAAATTTCCTAGGTCGATTCTTCCTTTCCATTGTGATTATTCTATTTTGCATATGATTCAATTGTTCAGAATGATTGGCCATTAGTTGTTTTTGATTAGTAACCAAGTTTTTTATCATGTCCATCACCTTTTCCATGGGATATTTAGAAGTTACCTTTTATTCTGATTCAATGGCTTTACCTTTCTCTTTTTTGTAGGAAGTGTTTCCCCTAGTGTAACCTGGAATGTTCGACTTGCCTGAAGGATGCATATTCTTTTCTATTTTCTCGGCCAATTCCTGGGTAGTTTTTAGATTGGTCGGTTCTTTGTCTCTCAACTGGTACCTTAATTCACTGGTGAAAGATTCAATGTAAGATATGAGGATAGAGGCATATTTTGGCTTAATGTCTCTAGGAAGGTCCGCAACCACATGCCTGAATTTAGTGTTAAATCCATCCATGGTTTCATTCTCCCTCTTCTTTATGTTATGAAGGGAAGCAGGAAAATGTCTTGGTTCCTTCTTTTCTCCTCATTTCTTCTTAAAACCATCCTAGAATTCACTAAGAGTTTTATATGAATCATCATCTAGGTCAGAGTACCATTCTCCAGCATCATCTTCTAAGGACAAAGCAAAGAGATTCATTTTGACATCGTCATGGTCATGGGCAACATCATTGAAATAACTGACCAGGTGTTTTTCAAAATTTCAAAGGTGAGACTTGGCAGTGATGGCATTATTGCCCTGAAATATGGGGAGCTTCTTGATAGCATCATTTGGAATGGCATGGAGAGCACCTGCTATCTGAGAAAATTCAAGGGGTTTGAAGAAATATGTCATTTCTTGAGATTGGTGAATATGACTCTCTACAAATATGTGATGGATATCTGAGAGGGATTGGTCGCCAAAATCTTCAAAGTTTCTATGAGAAGTATGCATATTCAATCTTTCTCTAATAAACCTTTTGGGATCAGGGATAGGATTGAATAATTGTCAGCAGTTTCTTTAGGTAGAAATTCTTGAAGGGATGTTAGACAGTGGAGTCATCAGATGGATTGAGTTTTAATTTTTATGTTTTTTAAAGACAAGATGAATCAAATTTTTTATCTTTTTAGTTGTTTAGAAAAAAATTAAGCGAACTCATAAACGGGTATAAAAATATTTATCCCCGGCAATGGCGCCAAAAGGTGTTGCCGCCTTTCACACACTTGAGGGGGAAGATGGTAGAAATATTCAAGCCACTAGGTGTGTCCTTGGGGGCAAGTCTTGATTCAAGGTTGTCACCTTGTTCTTAACTCCTTAGTTTAGGCTCAACTCCTAATGAAGCCAAGGGAGGTAGACCCTATTAAGTTGCTTAGGAAAATTACTTTAGTATGATGATGTTAAATTGAGATAGTTGCTTAGGAGTTTGAAATTAACCATACATAACCATAGATGAAAAGATGAAAAATGAGCGCAATAAAACACAATGTTGACACACAATATATATATATATATGTATATATCAAAATATTTAAACACATGACCAATGCCTTAAAAATGCAGTCATAAAATAATCAAATGTACTTGCATGTGCTTGGAGTGAATGTTTTACAATTACCTCTTGGTACATTTTAAGTTAATGTGACTCTATGAGTGGATTAAAATTAGGCGAGGGGGGACTCTAGATATACTCAAGGGGTACTTGGAGTATGTCAAAAAATAAACCTTCACGGCTACCCGCAAGGAATGTGTGGGATGAATGGAGTCTCTAACACTGTGTTCATAATACACCTGAAGGTGTAATAGATATTGGCACCCCAAGGTCACTGTCCAGGAGTTCCACCCCACGGTCACTGTCCAGGAGTTCCCACTTCCTTTGGGTATTTTGCCACCGTTTACAGTTTGATTGAGGCATTGGATTTTCTCCTGATGGTGGTTAATTGGGGAAGGTGAAGACTAATTAATCTAGTCACTCACATTGATTTTGATGCATATTGAATGATATGACAAACTGCATCCAAGTGCAGAGCATACACACCGGAGTCTTGTCAATTTAAGTAAATTTTAAAGGATGTGTTTTTTAGAAAGAAAAAACTTCCAGGAACCTCTTTCGGTCCAAGTGGAACTCAATTGGGGAATCAAGGAAGGGGTTGATTTTAAAATATTGTTTACAAATATTAAAAATAAGCAGAAAAAAGGAAGAAAACCACAAGTTTTCTAATTAGTCCTACCACGCATCTCTTTCCCCTTTCGGGTCAATCGGGAAGTTGTGGGGTAAGTATTAAAGTTACTTTGATACTGTAATATGGAATATATGATAAATTAATCAAAACATATTATTTTGCATCAATGAAACTAATCTACAAAAAAGAAAAATAAGAAATTGCAAAACCTGAAAAAAGGACGCGAATCCCCACAGGGGGGATGGGGAATGGGCTCGAAAGAGCCTATTCGGAAATGATTTTTATTATAAGTGGTTACAATATCAGAAAAATGATATGAATCCTCTTGTTCCTTATACAGGATGAAACCAATCCTTTACAAAATTCCAAAATTAAAGATTACAGTCAAAAGGGAGACCCTTAGGGGGATTCGGATGGCCCATAAGCCACTTGCGAACAGCAGCTTCTCCTATTTCTGTTAGACCTGTGAAAATAAAGCAATATTTTTAGAATTAAATATTCCCAAAAAAATTTTGAAATTACCTTTGGGTCAACCTACTTTAAACAAAAAAAAACTAAGTTAAAACTAGTTAAAACGGTAAAAAAAGGAACCAAGGAAAGCAAGCTTTCCTTGGGGTCTTGGATTTCCTTTGGGTAATCCAATTTTATATGAACTTATTTCTCAATATTATATTTTAAAATTTAAAACAGAAATCTAATGCATGCAGACTATGGATTCTCTTTAAATTGCCATGCGAAACGGACGATTTCCCGGAACTAGATCTAGAATGCTTTATGAATTTTTTTAGGAATGAGATCTAGATTATGAGCCTTGATAAAATATATATATATGTTAAGATTTAATTTAATATAATATATCTAAATGATATCAAATCTTTTAAACAAAGTAACCAGGTAAAAATTTGATTTTAGAAGGAGGAAGAGAGATAAAGAGTGCTGGAAGCCTGGGAATGTTGGGCTTTGGATTCTGCTTTGGTGGAACATTGAGGGACTATGTACTCAAAAATATCCTGAATATGAGGAATATGCAAGCTATCTCAACCCCTTCTACAAGTGAGATCACCTGCAACTTAGAAATCCTTGCACAAACAGATGGTTAAAACATAGGTGTTGCTGGAAAAAGACAATTAGAAAGCATGCAATTAAACTTAAAATACATGCAACTCCAAGAGATATGAAACAAGCGAACAGTAAGAGCATAAATAAAACTATAATGATCTCTTACCCTAACAAGAGGGAGTTCTCTCCTTCAAGGCCAACAATTAACTAGCAAAAAACAAAGATCAATAATACAGATTATCCCTCATAAGGACATGAGAATCACCATCCACACATGAAAAGAATTACACCATCGATCTTGCCTCCAAAGTTTCTTTATTCCAAAAAATAGTACACAATACAATAGCAATAGCACCTTAATCTAGTTCTAACTAGCTTGGAAGAGGAAAACTAAGCTTTATTTATATCAAAAACAGGAAATCTAGCCCGGGGGGGCGCAATTCCCAAGGAGAGAGAGACTGCAGCTGCATGTGGAGTGAATCTGAGCTTGATATGAGCCTAACTGAGCCTGATCTAAGTCTCAATAAGTGCAACTATCAATCGGACAGCTGACCAGCTTGACACCTCAACCTGCCAACTAAAGCATCCACCAAAATGCATCCATATGGGCCCACATGTGTGGAGGAGAGAGAGAGAGGGCACAATTCTCAAGATTGCATGCAGTAATGCACTCCCTATTCAGCCCAGAACACCTCCTTCTGTCAATGGATGGTCAGATCCAGTCAATCCTAAGCCGATGAGACTAATTTCAGTCAAATCAGAGCAAATCCCAATGATTTAGGGTTTTGAATTTTCTCCATTATTTAATTAATGTATTAATTAAAATGATCAATATTTGATTTTTAGGGATTTTTGACCTGAGTGATGGACAAATCACTCAAAACTTAGAAAACATGGGTCTATAGGTTTACATGGTGCTTTGAGCTTGAAAATGAGCACCCCCATGAATGAAACTAAATTTCAATCCCACTTTTATTACAAAACCAATTTTCCCAATTAGACTATTGAAAAATAGCCTAAGTTTTGTGGAAAATTTAAAATTAAAAAAAACTTTAAAAAATTAAGAAAATTAAAACCTAGGGGGACTTAGACATGTTCATATGACTCAACCATGATTCCTAGCATGTTTATACATTGACACATAGACTCTAATAACCTCAATAGACCTAAATGCCAAGCAAACCACCCCAACTTTGGAGGTATTGAGTGAAAAGCTCAGAAATTATCAGTCGTTTACTCAACAACCAATAATAACCAAGGGAAAAAACATCCTGGGCTGATCAGATTAACAAATAAATTCTAAGAGACTGAGTCTTTTATAGACACTATCATGCTAGAACATTTTATTACAACTCCCCTATGGGGTATGAACATGTGATATAGTACAACAAACACTTCCCAGAGGCACTTCCGAGGGTCTTTTGAAGTCCGAACAAATCATCTTTGTCTGGTTCACCTGGCTCACTTGATAAAAAACCACTAAGTACAACTTAGGTGGTAACCACTCCTAAAGTGTAATTATTTAATAACAATCTCTTCCTGGCAAATTCCATTGTCGAGATTTGCACTGTAAAAAAGGTAGGTAATTTATAGGGTCTTCCTTCAAATACATATACCCTAAAAACTATATTATCTTTAAATATGAAGAAATCCTAACGTAATGTCTCTGGGGTGAATTGCAACCACTATTTATGTTATCTAGGCAAGAATTGGTAAATCTATTCCATGTAATACTACATATGTAATTCTCATGACCTTATTGGTGAATTCTGTGAAATTTGAATTACTGTGTTTCCTAAAAAATATCAGAATCCATTCACACAAATTGTGATAATTTTGATCTACAACAAGATCTATAATCCTTAGAGAAACTCACAAATCAAATTTGATGCAAAACTAGCAAAAAACCATTTAAAGAGAAGCAATTTACACATGCAATGTGAACAGAAAGAGGTTATATTTTGAATTTATAACATAGAAACATGTTAGTAATAGGTTTATATTACATTAGAAGTGTTTCATGAGGCTTATGAATCCCAATGTGACTATACAAGTGAAATTGGCCAAATTGGCCTCAATCCCCCCTAGGTGGGCCAAACATGCTACAAATCAGCCCAAATGGCTAACAATTGTTGTGAGGATGTGGATGAGGTGACATGGGGAAATAATTACACCTTGGCATGTGTGGGTGTGAAAAAATAGGTGGGTGAGAGGCTCTAGGTGGCATTAAATGCACCAAATTAGCTAAAAAATGGAGAATATCCACCTCTAGCGCTCCTAGTCAACCAAACTATCCACATTAAATAAATGGGAGCACACCATGGATGATGAGGGAACATACGTAGATGGTTTACTGATATGGAGCACTCATGTGGGTGTGAATGTACCAATTTTACTAGTTATTGGTCCAACTAAGCACCCTAAGTCCAAACCATAGTGTAATAATGCATAAAATGCAATAAAATTGACTAAGGAGTTAGAATAAGGTACTAAGGGGTTGAATTATTGTCACAACACCCTCCCTTAGCCAAAAAATTATTACAACTCATAAAATGAAGGAGGACTTGGCAACAAAGGCTCAAGTCACCTCAATTACATAAATGAGGAATTTTATTTGTCCATATGAAGTGAGGAAAAGTTGGAAAACCACATGGGACAAAACCTTCCCTAAAGAAAGGACATGTCACTAAAACCTGTAACAAATACAACCAATCACCATCCATCACTCACCATAAGAAAATATCTTAGTTAAGTGAAGGTTTTCCCTGTGAAAGTCTTGGTGAAAATGTCGGCAGTTTGCTTGATGGATGGGCGATACTACAGTGAAATCACCCTACCATGCACTAAGCCCTGGATGTAGTACATACGGATCTCAATATGATTTTTCCTCCTCCTATAAACTATATCAGTAGATATTTTGATGTCACTTTGACTTTCCACCCAAATGTTGGTAGGAGAATCAATTGTGACACCAAATTCCCAAAGAATACCCTGCAACCAAACACACTGTGTTGCTGCATTGATTGTTTCCCTGTACTCGGCCTTTGCTGATGAAAGTGAAATGGTGTGTTGTTTTTTACTTTACCATAAAATTGTACTTTCATTAAGCATAAAGAAAAAACCTGAATTTTATTTTTTGTCAGTGGGATCTCCAGCCCAATCTAAATAAAAAAACCTATCTAGTTGAAGTGAAGCACTCGCTGAATAGTGTAGCCCAAAATCATTTATAACCTGGACATACTGGAGAATTATTTTGGATTCCTTCCAATGGAGCTCATGTGGCTGGAGCAAGGCCTTGTATGTGTAAGATAGAGTAAGGTGCCAACTAGTTGCATGTAGAGTGTAAAATCAACCAATGGAGAATTGCCAAATTCACATAATTTGATGCCAGAAAGGAAACGGAACTTGGATTCCTTAAAATCATCCATGTTAAAATTATTTAGCAGGTATGAAGCATAATTTTGTTGACTTTTCATGATTCCCCTTTCACTTTGCTCAATTTCCAATGCAAAAAATTGTCTTAGTAATCTTAGATCAGTCATAGCAAATTCACTGTGTAGAGATGCCTTAATTGAACCAATTGAATGGGTGTAGCTTCGTGTAATTAGGAGATAATCAAAATAAATAACAATAACCTATATAATACCATCCTGTTTCTGCAAATATACATTACGATCTGATTTCCATCTACTAAAACCAATAGAGTGAAAGAAATCATCCATTTTAGCATACCAAGCCCTAGGGGCTTGCTTGAGTCCATAGAGTGATTTCTTCAACCTAAAAACAAGTGAATGATCCTCTTGGAAACCTTTTGTTTTCTGCATGTATATCTCTTCCTGTATCTCACCATGTAATAATGCACTCTTGACATCCATATGGTGCACTTGCCAACCCTTACTAGTTGCAATTGCTAAAACTAGTCTTATGGAGTCCATGTTTGCAACCGGTGCAAAGGTATCGGTATAATCCACACCATATACTTGACAGTAGCCCTCAGAAACTAATATTTCTTTGTATTTCACATATGAACAATCAGCAGCAGGTTTTTTTTGAAATATCCACTTGCATTGAACAAGCTTCCTCTTGGGAGAAGGGGAACCAATTCTCATGTCTCATTCTCTTGGAGAGAATGAAATTCTTCTTCCATTTTTGTTTCCCATCTTGGGTCATGAAAATATTGCTGGTATTACTGTGGATCAGATCCATTCAGCAAGAGCACTTTCACTTGAAAAGGAAGCATTACTAGTTTGAGATCTAGTCTTCCTAGGCTCTTGGGGATTACCAATCAATTCCCTTGCAGCTTGTATGATATTTTTAGCCCACTTGGGCCTTAATGGTGACTCATATACATAAATTTCATCTACAACCATATAATATTCAGGAATATCAGAAAAAATAGAGCATGAATCATTACTTAAATCATCAAATTGTTCAGGAGAAGAGCATTCCCCCAATGAAAGCTAAAAATCTGCTATTGGTTCCTCTTATAATTGCACACTTCTCTCAACAAAATTCTTGAAGTTGGAAGTGTCAAAGAGTTTTTAACATTTTGCATCCTCACCATACCCAACCATGATGCATTCCTTTCTTTGTGGCTGCAAGTCCTTCCTCTTTTCATAAGGGATTCAAGCCCATTCTCTAGATCCAAAAATCCTGAAATTTGAGACATTTGGTTTACGGACAAACCATGTCTCGTAGGGAGTCTTTCCTTTTACTGATTTGTGGAAGGATCTGTTATATATATGTGCACCACAATTAGTGGCCTCATCCCATAGATTTAGACTTACATCCCTTGCTTCAATCATGCAAGTGGCCATCTCCTTGAGTTATCTATTCTTCCTCTCTGCCAGACCATTTTGTTGTGGTGTGTAGGAAGTTGAATGTTGCATATGGATGCCACATTCCTCACAAAGGTGCTGCATGTTTTTGTTGACATACTGTTGAGTCCTAGAAAATCATAGGTAACAATAGTAGGGATTCTCCCCAATAAGCATTCCCAATTAGCTCGTTATTGTTTGGTATGGGGAATCCATCCGGTTTATGGTTTGGCTACCATAGGTCAAGTAACGATTAAAGCTTATTTTACCGGTTGTGGCCCAGTCCACTGTTTAAGTGTATTTTTTCATTTTATATTTAGGTATGATATGCAAGTGCCTATCTAAGTGCAGTCGATAGAGAAAATGAAGAGTGTCACAATTTGATGCGCAGGTTCTTACCTCTCGTCTTACCTCTTTCATTTATAAATCATGAACAAGAAAAGAAATTATACTAGTGCTAACTAAATCTATCTATCCTATCCCTAGGGATCAATAATTTAATTAATAATGAGTAATGTACTACATAACATGCATTTATAATATTACAAATAGTTGTTTATATTTCTGAATACATGCATATGAGTAGACAGATAAACAATGAGATAGCTCATTATCAATTAAAGCATTCATTACTTAGATAAGATTTGTGGAAATTTCACATAAATAAACAGGAGCATATTCATAACATGAAATAATTCATGAGTTAGAACGATCTCACAGTTCATCGAAACAAGCTGAAACAAAAGTAGTTCACATTCAACCAGTCTATGTTAAGCATTTGAAACTCCACAGTGCTTTCTCTAGTCGATGAAATAGTTATTCTTATAATAACTTTGCACAAAGATAGTCTGAAAAAAGGTCCCTTTTACATCAGGCTTGCTTATATTTATAGAAACAACAAAAACTCTTGAAATGCCCTCTTTTCCTTTTGGGCTTCCCCTAACTCTTCCTTTACAAAATTTTGTCCTTTGACTTATGGACTCAAAAAAAAAATATTACATCATTAATCAAATATTCTAAATAGTCTAACTAAGATGGCTCAGCTTGCTCATTCATAAATTTCTTCCACACATTGGCATCTGTTGCTATGTCTTCAAAACCAGAAGGTTCTAGAAATCTAATAGTAATTTCATGCTTAGCAGCTTAAGATGTTATAGCCGCCACTCCGGCCAGAATCAAGAAAAGTTGGTCATCCAATAAGTGACTACTGACTGTTGCATGTGTTATTTCAGTTTTAAGAACCTCTTCATCTAATATATTCACTAGCCGAATGGCCTGTTTGTCTTCATTGCATTGTTACTACAATTGTTTAAAAAATATTTCATGTTTAGGAAGTACCTCTAGTTTCCTTCTAGCAAAGATCTCACACCGATTGTAAGTTAGGAGGACTCTTCTGCAGAATTCTGCACATGCGCTCTTTGTCTTCCTCACTGTCTTTACTAGCTCTTCTGCTGCTTTTCTAGCAAACTCAATCATCTCATACTCCACCTTTATCTTCTCCAAGTATTTGGGAGGTACATATGCAGGAGGTTCCTTATTTGTTTCTACCCTTGTCATTCTTCCCTGTAAAGTTTCTAAGATATCTTGTGTCCTGTCCAAGAAATAGGAAGCTGTACTTATAATTTCCTCCAATATTATTTCTATCTGTTGAACCTTAAACCTCTATTCCAACATCTAAAGCTGCATTTGATGAATCTTATTTCTAAGTGTCAGAGCATGCTTCTTTAAAGGTTCAGCATCGACTTTCTGCTTCATAGTTGTCTTCAATGAAACTTCTAGTCAATTATTTTGATCTTCCAAGGCTACTATCTGAGTTTCATATAGCTTAGCTTTCCCTTCCGTAGTGGTCCTTTATACTTCTAGTTTTGTCACTTTATCTTCTAACTTTCCCTTTTCCTTATTCAACTCTTCAATTTATAGTCTCAAAATATCTCTTTCGGCTTCCAAAGCCTGATATATTTGATGTAGTTTCCCAAAATATGCCAAGGTGGCTTGGGATTCCTTTTCTGTAATTCCTGCAAATAGCACCAAAGCATCTTTATCTACCTGTAGAGTCAGACACTCTACCTTTGATACCTCAACTTCACTTATCATATCTTCATATTTTCTCTTCAAGCTCTAACTTTCACTCCTCTCCTTTTTCAAGGTCTCTTTTAACTATGCGGCCTTCTTCTGGGACTGATCGAGATCCGTCATTATTCTATACACATTATCTTTAGTGGCTAGGGATAGGGCTACCCCAGCTCTTTCCATTAATCATGGATCTTTTTTTGTACTGTGAACCACTGTTTTATCAATCACCATCACTCCTATCTTACCTCCAATGTTCACCATTTTCTCTGTTCGTTTAACAATCCTCTTTTTTACCTTGTCATATAAAATGGTGTTTAAATCAGGCACCTCACCCCCTTTAGTGGGAATAAAAGGAGTCAACTCAATCCTAGCTATTGACAATGGATCCCCTCCCGCTATTCTACTAGAGGGAACAATAGGTTCGAATGGATCAGTATCAGGCTGAGCATGTCCTTGATCAGCAAGGTCTTTTTCATCTCATGTCTCTTCTCTCATTTATTCAACTACCTTCTCTACTTGCTCTTTTTCTTTATTAGCATATTCTAATCTTAAGCCTTCACTTTATTTCTGCCTTCTCTGTATTACTTCTTCCTCCTTTCTTTTCTTTTCTTCTTCTATCTTCTTTGTCACTTCTTCAGCTATCTTTCTCTTTTCTTCTTCTTTAGCTACAAACTAGTCTTCTTGTGCTAACCTATGAGCTTCTTCCTGCCTTTTCTTTTCTGCATCTTCTTCCTTCCTTTTTATTTTATCAACATCTTTTCCATTTCTGCCCACAATAGCTATCTTTTGTTTAAATATTTTCCTCAAAGCTGTCATGTTTTGAGCATTCTGGAAAATCTCTTCATCTTTACCCCATAAATTTGTATACTCTAAATGCACTCCAGCTGCTGTACAATAATTAGCAAATTTATCCTCAAATTCATTCCTATGGAAACTCATTTCATCGGAGTGAAAATACTCTAGTTCCTTAACAAATTCTGCTGCAGTTTTTACCGTGGAAAATTTGTAACTTCCTACAAAAAAGGGGACTGCAGGATATACTGCCTTCTTTTGTTCAAAAAGGAAATTTCCCACTCCATCAATGTACAACTATCTCATAGCCTCTTTATGGATTACATAGTCTGTAGCATACCTCGGTAGAAGGAAAGGAGCCCTTGAACCCCCGTACATTCTTAAATACAAGCACTGTTCTATCAAATAATAATTCCCATTTTTTTCACAACTTTAAAAGCTTCCTCTGACATACAATTACATTCAACCAAGAAAATCAAAGTATACAATGGTATAATGAAATTCTCACAAATCTACTTGTAATGACTATAATATTTGTGAGCCCAGAATAATTTATAGGAAGCATACAGAGGGGCCCAGCATTTATCCCATTGGCACTTCAATGCTGGGAATGGCTGAGTACATAAAATGCAATCAATCAATATCGAACTCATATAAAATTATGTCTTCTTCTTGGAGAATCCTCCTAATGTTGCACTTATACAAGCTGACAGGCTGTTGGACACTATATTTCCCAATTAAAGATCGTACCTTGGGTGGCCACAAAAAATATCACTAGTACTCAACCCATTTTAAATCTTTTTCCAGTAGCCCTCTTGAAAATTCTGTTTAACATCAAAGCAATGAACCTGGACTGTGAAGGGTTGATGTTTTGTACTCTCCAAAAGGATTTGTACGGAATTTTTTACCTGGGATCATCATTTTTTTAACTGTTTCCACCATATTTAGATTGAGCTCCTTTAACCAACTTTTAGTCAAATAGGTTTGTGGTGTTGGTAAATTATAAGCCATGGATACATAGGCTAGGCTATATGCAACATAACCATGCCTCTTAGTGTTGGCTAGTATCATCCTTGTTACATCTTCCCTAGGCAGAATCACCCTATCACCTATGAACATGGGAAAAGTTCAGGTTTGGTATCCACTTTCATAATGGATGATCTCTCAATATTGGCTTATATAGGCATATCTTCAAACCCATGTTCTAGAACACTCTGGTTCGAAATCATTCTATATACTTCTCCCCATTTATACTTCGGATCAACTCCAGTAATGGATTTAGTATATTCATAAATAACCTCAATTCTGGTTATTTCCTCTACTTCTGGCTCCTCCTCAGCTTCTTGGGCCTTTTTCTTCTGCTTTCATGGCATATTGTTGTGCTGATGATTAGCTTGTAACAATCATACAAAATGGTTTTAGTCTACTTACTCGTAGCAAGTTATGTATGGAAAGCAACAACAAGAAAAATCAGAACATTACCATCCCATCAATATGCATGCTGAATATTTTTTCTTCAATCAAAACCAAAGGTCCTTTTGGATGAGAAACTCTAAGGAAAAGGAAACTTGCAAAATCTAAACCTGCTAAAAAATTCTACTAGGGAAAACTCTATATCTTCACAACAACATTTTTTCTCTCGGTAGAAAACTTGACTGAGGAAAAATAAAGAATCCTTAAACTGCAAATTGCTAAAAAAACCCCAAAACCCCTATTCATCTACGCACCCCTCCTACATCCTATGGAAACACACCATCACTTAATACATGGCCATGCAACCTAGGGTTTAAAATGATGCAAGAATGAAAGGGGGGGTGTAGACGACAAAATGATTGTTTGCACCCATCCCTTGCTTCCCAAACAAATGTCAACAATGCACTCATGGCCGCACACAAACTTGGCAAGAAAATAACCAGCTGAATGAAATGACACTCACAAATAGACAGGTTGAATCCTTAAATAAAGAAAAACCACCACTGTTCAAAACAAAAACCCCCATAGGAAATAAATACCTAACCCTATCAATACATGTGGTCGAAAAACAATAATAATACTGGGCATAAAAAAATTGGAGCAAATCCTACCTAGAGACAGAATGGCGGACAACCTAGACAAGAAAAAACCTCCACTGGAGAATGATTTGTACAGGCGATCGACATCTGCACAGACTCAAATGGGTAACCTCATAGTGATAATGCCACCTCATACAACTCTATGGATTTATGAGCCCGACCGTGAGATTAGTCAAATAACATGGCGGGAAAGAAAAATTAACCCACCACCGAATTCATACTCATGTGAAACCCGCAATATCGGATCGACTCAACTCTTCATACCTAGGACCTTGGATGAAAAATAAATCGGCAGATAGAAACACTAACCCATCGCAGTATCGGTGAGAGCAACATGAAGTCACAGATAGATTCAACACTATGCCCCTACCACGTCAGCCTGCAAAACCACTAACACCTTTGGCTCATTCCCATATACATAGCCGATATGGAAAGACATTTCTCCAAACTTAATCGGATATCAGAGAGTGATAGTTAAACGGGGACCCGGCTCCTCAGAGACGCTTCAAACTATGCTTCTGGAAGATTGGCAAACTGCCTCTGATACAATAGATGAAGCGTCATCTGATACATCGAAGAAAACCTTGAAAGGATCCCGATGGGAATATCAGGAGGGTAGTCAACTGTTCATATGATGCATCGGAAAGCTAGTGGACTATGCATCTGATATAAGCAGACAAAAACTCAATTCTTTCAAAAACAACAAGCCACAGGCAAACTTTCGTAAAATCATGGAAATCCTTAAGCTTTCTAAATACTAAAAAAATAAGGGGGGACCCTAAAAATTAATTTTTGGGGGGGAAAATAGTTGCAGCTACAACACATAGTCCTTTCCATTATCAGTCCTAAGGATCTTAATCTTATTCCCACTCTGATTCTCTACCAATGTATTCCAAATCTTCAATTGCTCAAAAAATTTAGATTTTAATTTAAGGAAGTAAAGCCAGCTGAATCTTGAGTAATCATCAATAAATGTAACTACATACCTTAACCGACCATATGATGGAGTGGGAAGAGGACCAATCATATCTGAATGTACCAAACCAAGTGCTTGTGTGTATTTCCTAGCCATCCCCTTCTCATAGCTTCTCCCTGGATGCTTCCCAACTACACACCCAATGCATGCTTCATTTGATGACTTGATTTGTGGAAGTCCTTCCACCATCTCATCTCTATGTAGTGCTTGGAGGTACTTGTAGTTCATGTGACCAAACCTCTCATGCCATAGCTTGGAAGTCTCATTGGAATCTGAGAGAAGAGCTTGGTCATTGGAAGTAGGGATGAAATTAGAAAACTTGTACATCCTCTCATGGTGGTCTACATACCCAATTGCTACAACTTGGTTTGATTCGATTTATGCAATCTCTACCAAGTTTGGAGTGAAGGTCGCTCTAGTTGCTTCTCCTATATGGGTCATTTGATAGACCGACAACAAATTTTTTGCAAGGTCTGGTACATACAACACATCACTGAAGTAACCATGCTCTAAATCAATCCTACCAATCCCCTTGGTCTAGATCTCAGAATCATTCCCCATTCGAACTTCTAGGGAAAAATTTGAATACATGGAGGAGAAGAGTTGTCTTGTGTCTACCATGTGTTTAGAAGCCCCTGAATCGATGATGAAAGATGAGGAATTAGAGGAACTCCTTCTACCAAAGCATGACATTTCTCCTTGTTTTTTGAATGGGAGGTGTCATCTTTCTTCCTTGCACTATCTAGGACAGGGGTGTTGTTCTTCTCCAACAGTTACACCATCTGGTCAATGGTTTTCTTCATACATGACCTTTCTGGATGCCATCCCTTGTGGAAATAGGTGCATTTGGTCTTCTCTTTTCCTTTCTTTTCCTTATCCTTGGGAGGATTCGAACCCCCATCATTGGATTTGGTTTTTTCTAGTTTCTTCTTCTCTGGTAGCTTCAAATTCATTTCCTTGGACTTTCCCTTGTAGGAATTCAAAACTGCCATGGATAAGGCTTGCTACTTAGACTTGATGGTTCCCATTTGGACTAGCTTGTCTTGATCCTGAGCGAGGGATTCAATGAAGCTATCTAGACTTGGAATTTTCCAATTTCGAAGTGTTAACTTTCAATAATAGAATGTGCTGACAAAGACTAAGAATTATGGACCCAAAGTCAAAAGGATGGATAGAATCAACTGATTCTCTTTCTTCTCAATCCCACATTTCTTTAGCTGCAACACAAGTGACTTAAACTTGGTGAAGAAGTCATGGAGAGTGTCAAAGTGCATTGGGCTCAGGCTGATGAGCTCGTTCTCAAGCTGGTATCCTCTTCATTCATTAGTTTTCCCAAAGAGTGTCTCTAGTTTTATCGAGAATTCATTGGGGGTTGTTAAACTATTAATTTTAGGGGCGAATTTTAGCCCATGGGCTATTTTTAGGGGGTTTTCTCCGAAAAAAGATTCACCATTTTGCATTTTTTGAAGCCCCATTTCACCCAATTTTGATGGGGTAAAATTTTTTCACCCTAAAATTCACCAAATTATTATATAAATGATAGAAAATCCTCGAAAATTAAAATCTTTTTTGAAAAATATCGCCAAACATTTTATAGTTGGTGTTTTAAGAATTGGTAAGATTCGCCAACATTTATACACTTTTAAATAAGTATGGTTCCTTAAAATCATCCTTGCTTTCTATGCGGAACAAAATATCTCTTGAGATACTCAGGCATAACAATCAATATTCTTCATCCGATCTATTGAAGTACTTGGCTTTCTCTACAACAGAGTTTCGCTCCACCTCTATGCCCATGGTAACTCTATAGAGACCCTTGGATCTCAATTTAATAACCATCTCTACCTTCCAATTGAACAATTTTAAAGGTGTTAGCAATATGTGGGTAGCTTCCATTTCTTCCTACAGTAATGGTGATGAAATTTTTGAATGTCCAGCAAAAACCACTCAATTTTATTTGGAATTTCTCTAAAAATGCAGCTCAAAACGCTCTAGATTGATTTGTAACTCACTAAAATCCACTTAGGTCTGATACCCTATGATAATTTGGATCTATAACAATATCTAGGAGCCTTAGAGAAACTCACAAATCGAATTTGATGCAAAACCAACAAAAAACCATTAAAAGAGGAGCAATTTACATATGCAATGTGAACAAAAACAGGTTATATTTTGATTGTCTAACATAAAAAAAAATTCTAGTAATAGGTTTATATTACATTAGAAGTGTTTCTTGAGGTCTAGGAAGCCCAATGTGACTGTACAAGTGAAATTGGCCAAATTGGCCTCAATCTCCCCTAGGTGGGACAAACACACTCCAAATCATCCCAAATGGACAGGAATTCCTATGTGGACGTGGCTGAGGTGACATGGGGAAATCATTACAACTTGTAATGTGTGAGTGTGAAAAAATAGGTGGGTGAGAGACTCTAGGTGGCATTAAATGCACCAAATCAGCTCAAAAATGGACAAAATCTACCTCTAGCGCCCCTAGTCAACCAAACTGTCCACATTCAATGAATGGGAGTGCACCAGAAATGATGAGGTTGCACATGTGGATGTTTTATTGATATGGAACTCTCATGTGCATGTGAATGCACCAATTTGAATGGTTATTGGTCCAACTAAGCACCCTAAGTCCAAACCATAGTGTAATAATGCATAAAATGCAATAAAATTGATTGAGTTAGAATAAGGTACTAAGGGGTTGGATTGCTGTTCTAAAACACATGGATATCCATTTCCATATGATTATTCATGTTTAGTCTTAGGCTTTCAGAATATTTGAAATTTTGGTATGGGAATAGGAATAATAAGCATGACAAAAACCTAAATATTTATTGTGTAGGGAACTCGGTTAACTACTAATTAATAATTTGAGCTAGATAAGAAGGGATATTTCATTTCTAGGATTCATTTATTATTGGATACAATTGTGATAGATATCCTAAAATAGATTCATCCACTTCTTCATCATTTTTATACCATAATGTGGAGAATAATAAGGCGATGATTATCTTGTTCTTAGAATTGAAGAAAATAGTATTAAATGGAGGCTTTGGGTTTGAGAGTGTCGTTCCAACTTGCATATAAAAATTTAAAATGATGGATTTATTAACTGGGATCGTGATCTAGATTTATTAACCTATGCATCAGACCTAAACCTCATACTTACTGAATTTAATCAGCCTAACTATTACGAACCCTACCATCTGTGCAACAGAGCGTAAGCGAAACCGGAGCACTACAAGTTATTTGAACGTACTGTAATTAAATATAAGAAGCTAATATAAGCTAAAGTATATCTAATATAATAACAAGTCTATAATTAAGGGATGGGGTTCTTGCATGTAAAGAGTTCGTACAAGGGGATGGGGTTTCTAGTGTTAAATTTTAGCATTAGCATGAATACTTAAAAAATTTGCATACTATCTGATAACAAATGATAAGTGCAGTAAATAACATCAGCACATTAACAAATTTAACACAACAGTTTTTCACTGGGGAAATAATTCAAGCACCTTGTAGGGATATCCCAAGCGCCTTGCCAGCATTATTGTAAACACTGTGTTGGCATATTGTAAATACCGTGCGGGCATATTGTAAACATTGTGTGAGCATATTGTAAACACTGTGATATTTGAAGGTGATATCATGCTTATTATATTGTCGTAAGGGGGTACTCACAATACACCTGTAGCTTATGGTCAAGTAAACGTGGTTGTTATATTAACACTATTTGTTTTCTTCATTAATCATGTTTATTAGACATGGTTCAATCTTGACTTTTCAATATGAAATTGTGTTGCTTCTTGTATTGCGGCAGGATGACCATGGGAAATCCCCAATGCTGTCCCATCACGTAAATGTTAGCCTAATAGTACTTAAACATGATTAAATTAATTGTTTTTATTAAATGCAAGTTATTTTTTCACGTAAATTTTTGTAATAATAAAAATAAACTAACTACTTTTATTGATTGATGTTTCTAGAGCACACCACATCACAATGATGAGGTTGTCAATGAGGAAGATATATTTTATTCAAATGACCCAATGGGAACTGTGAATAAGGATTTGAAAAATTCCAATCAATAACTTCTTACGCTGATAAAAATCAGACCCATGACTGAAGAAATCAAAGCAAGAATTTGTGACTTGAGGAAAAAAATAGTACAGTACGAGGTAAGTGGCATATCTGAAATATTTTACGAACTATGAGACATATATTCATTAATGTTATTTTAGTTCTCTATTTTTTATATGATCTAATTAATTAAAGTTTTCTTTTTTGTAGGAAATTTTGGAGACCACACCTGTGCATCAAGTACACTATGTAGATGTCGGTATTGGTACTAGCGATGGTTCAACACAACGATGATATACTGTACCAATGAGGCTATTTAACTCTCCTGATCATCAATTCCATTTAGATGCTACAACCTCACCAAATTTTGGAGATCAGCAAGTCCCTTCATCCAATACTATTGTTCGGGTACACAGGGTACTCCCAAAAGACCGAACACCAAGAGCAGCCACTCACACAAACATATCACAGATCAACACACTGATTTTTTGACATGGTTAAAAGCCTCGAGAGGGAAACAGTCCACGACCCCATCCAAATAGCTACTTGGAGCAATTTATTATGCAAAATAAATAAAGTTACAAATGAGCTTATCATAATCGATCAACTAGCCAAGGACCCTCAATGCTCTTTAAATAGAGATCATGGACCAATCAGGTGTTAAGACATGGATCAAGGGTAGGTATGATCTAAGAGAAGTTGAACCGTCAGATCACTTTATGTCTCGAACATATCGTGACTTTCGGATTAGAATATTTACAAATGCATACTAAATAAACTCACTTTACCTAACAGTTATATGACACAAGTTGATCTTGACTAACTCCTAAGTGTCTAAATATCCTAACACCCCCCCTTAAGAACAACTTGGGATAGAATTGAAGGATTTACAAAAGTGACACTATTAGGAGAAGGAAGGAGGCATTAGAGCCTATCCCCCCTTAATGACAAATTCCTGAACTCCTAACATAGATAGAAGTTTAGAAAACTTCACTTTTGTAAGAGACTTGGTGAAGATGTCTACAACTTGATCATTTGCAGGGTAGTAGAGCACTTCAAGAACACGATCATGAATAAGATTTATGATGAAGTGCATATGTAGCTCAATGTGTTGATATAGAAATGGATCTTTGGCAAGCTTGATGGAACTTTGATTATCTCACCAAAGTGGAGTAGGCTGCTTCTAGTCGAATCCAAACTCTGATAGGATCCGTCGAAGCCATAAAGCTTCCTGAATGGCATTAACTACAGCTCAATATTTTGCTTCTGCTAAAGAAAGAGCAAGAGCTTGTTGTTTATTACAAGCCCAAGTGACAAGTCCAGATCCCAGACTAAAAACATAATGTGCAGTATAATTTCGATCATCAGGATCATCGACCCAATATGAATCAGTGAAACCAACCAACAAAGGTGTCCCCTTTGTACTGTAGTGAATCTTAAACTGAATTGTACCTCGAATATATCAAAGTATTATTTTTGCTGCTTTCCAGTGACTTAGATGAGGTGTTTTCATATAAAGGGCAACACTACTAATGACAAAGGAAAGGTCGGGATAGGAATGAGTCAAAGAGAATACCAACAAGATGATGATACAAGGTGGCATATACTTCAAGGGAAGTACAAGTGGAAGAAAGCTTGACTCCAGACTAGAAGGGAGAAGGTGATGGTTTACAATCTTCCATGTGAAAGGGACGAAGAAGGTCACAAGCATACTTAGACTGGGAAAGAAATATTCCTTCTTTGGTTTGCAAGATGTGGAGACCAAGAAAATAATGCAAATGTCCTAAGTCTAACATTTCAAAATTTTGCTTAAGACTGGATTTCACATGGGTTAAAAGCTTAGGGTCACTACCAGTAAGGATAATATCATCAACATAAAGGACAAGTACAATGAGATGGTTTCCTTCTTTCTTGGTGTACACATTGGGGTCAGAATGGCATCTAGAAAAACCAGTGTCAAGTAGAAAGCTATCCATTTTGGCATACCAAGCTCTAGGAGCTTGGTTAAGGCCATATAAGGATTTATTAAGGCGACAGACATGGATAGAGTTATTCTGAACATATCCAGGAGGTTGTTCAATGTAAATTTCCTCCTGTAAATCACCATGTAGGAATGCATAATTCACATCCATTTGATGGAATTCCCAGTTATGTAAGGCTGCAAGGGAAAGGACAAGGCAGATGGAGTTCATTTTCATGATAGGGGAAAAGGTTTCATTGTAATCAATCCCTTCAACTTGGGAAAAACCTTTGGAAACTAAAATTTCCTTAAGTCTTTCAACACTTCCATCTGATGCATACATAGTTCTATAGACCCATTTACATATAAAAATTTTTATTCCTTTTGGAAGAGGTACAAGATCCCAAGTATCATTCGCCATTAAGGAATGATATTCTTCATCCATAAATGCATCGCAATCTGGATTTCCTAAAGCTTCTGCAAAAGTTTTTGGATCATGATTCTTGGAAACTTGAGCCAAAAGAGAAGAGGCTCACTAAAACTGATAACATGTTCGACGTTCATCTCTAGGATCACCGACAAGATCACTAGGTGCTTCACATGTTGAACGGACCCATCAAGGAAGCATTGGTGCTAGTGCAACTAGAGGAATATGAGCAGGCGGAGGTGGATTTTCATCCTCATTGTCATCATCAGAAACTGGAGTTGGAAATCTATCAAGGATGTTGGAATTAGAAGAAGGCACAATTGTCGAATCAAGATTATAAGACAAAGATGGCACAACCATCGAGTTAGGCTTGCAGGCCAATATATTTTCATCAAATTTAACATATCTTCTAATGATTACATCATTTGAATGTGGTTGAAGAAGTATATAACCTTTTGCATCTTCAGAATATCCAACAAATATGCACTTTTCACTTTTAGCATGCAATGCTTTCTGTTTTTCATCCGGAACGTGATCCCATGCATCACTGCCAAACACATGGAAATGACTTACATTTTGTTTAATTTTACTCCATGCTTCTTCTAGTGTTATACCTTCTAAAGCTTTAGTGGGGGTGTGATTAACTATGTAATTTTCACAATTTATGGCCTCAGCCCAAAATTGAAGACTTAGTCCCTTAGATTGGATCATAAAATTAGCCATTTCTTTTAAAGTGCGGCTCTTCCATTTAGCTACACCATTTTGTTGTGGTGTATATGGAATAGTGTGTTGTTGTTAGATTCCTTGTTCAGTGCAGAAAGTAGTAAACTTTTGGTTAACATATTATCCTCCATTTTCATATCTTAAATTAATTATTTGATGACCATATTGTTTTTAAACAAGGGCCTTGTAGGCCAAGAACATATTAAATACTTCACTCTTAATTTTTAGGAAATAAACCAGTGCATCTAGAGTAATCATCAATGAAAGTTAAGAAATATTTGAAACCAGAAAATGAAGCAGATGGAAGAGGACCACACAAGTCACTATGCACAAGCTCCAAGGGAACCAAGGCGTTCCAAGAAGCACGTTTGTCAAAACTATCCCAATGATGTTTTCTGAGTACACAACCGAAACAAACACCATCCTTGCAAGATACCATTGAAATACCTGTCACCATATTGTATTTACATAGTTTTTGCAATGAGCGATAATTTAAGTGACCAAATCGTTCATGCCAAAGTTTGCTCAAGTTATCACTATGAGCAACAAAAATTGAACGAAAAGGTGATGACCCAAAGTTGTTAAATTTGTACAACCTAGTAATATCATCAACAATTTTGATAGCTAGGACATGTTGAGGATATTTAAAATCCTTAATTACAACTTGGTGAGGTGTAAATGTTATAGTTTTACCTTCACCAAAATGAGTGATTTGATATACTGACAACAAATTGCAAGAAATTCTTGGAAGACATAGTACATCACTAAAATGACCATTTTCTACTGGAATTGTTCCATATCCTACAACACTTAGAGATCTATCATCACCAACAAATATTTGTTTGGTGTTACATTCATGCATAGTGGATAATATGGCTTGATCCTTAACCATATGATAAGATGCTCCATAATCAATGAGCCGTTCATTTTGAGTAGAAGAAGAAGATGCAGTATAAACATAACCAAAATCACAAAGTGCATGTCCATGAGAGGTAGATTCTAAAGACAAATCTAGGCTGATGTGGTGCTTCTTCATTGATGCTTCCAAGGTTGCCATCCTCTTGAAACACTTAGATTCATCATGATTATATTTCCCTCAATAGTTGGAATGACGCTCAATCTTCTTTCCTTTGGCTTGGATCCTTTGTCATTTTTTAAAGAAGGAGATGAATCAGAGAGTTTGGGACCCTTGTTTGGCTTATTATTGCAAAAAAATTGTTTCTTCGGAGGCTTGGAATTTTCTTTCTATTGGAACAATAAGGATTTCCTAGATGTATTTGCATTGTTAATTATTCCAAGATGAATGAGATTATCTTGCTCTCTAATTAATGAATCACAAAAGGATTCAAATCTAGGCTCTTTATAACTATCTATAGTCAATGATTCTCTCATGGAGTAAAATGAAGATACAAAAACATAATATGCAGGTCCAAGTTTGGAAAGAATATGATAAATACATTGTTTGTCTTCTCTCTTGATCTTGCATTATTCACATAAGAGTGCAAGATTTTTGTACTTATATAAATAAGCTTGAATTCAAAGAAATCAACTCATTCTCAAGTTAATGACCTCGAATTTCATTGTGTTAACCAAACATAGATTCCAACTTTTGCCAAACTTTATTAAGTTCATCAATGCCATATATGTGGAATCACAAATCAGTAGATATTGACATCCCAATCAATCCACAAGCTTCATCACATCTATTTGCCCATTTTTTTTTCTTATCATCATCAGTGGGTTTTGTTTCTTTCAATAAGGTAATTCTGAAAAGTCCCCTACTTCGTAGAACATCCTCCATATGAGATTTCCATGAGAAATAGTTAGAAATGGTAAGTGGAATATCAAAAGGGGTGGCCATACTATAAAATAATGCTTGAAAAATAGAAAATAACTATCTGGATGCAAAGACCTCAAAAAATTAGGTTGTTTAAAAAAAAATGACACTGAAAACTGATTCCGTATGATGAAGTTATGCTTGATCAAAGAAAATGTTGAAGATGTCCCCAATAGTGACATGGCAGATATTAAATTGGCGAACTAAAAAAAGAGCCCCCCTCTTCCCAAGTTGAACCTTTGACAATCACTCATAAGAAAGTTTCTTTAAGTGAATCAGTGTTGTAAAATAAGTGATTTTCATTTTTACAATAATGGTACTTTAAATAGTGCAACAATATCTTAAGTGACTCACTTTTATTTTATTTTATTTTATTTTTAAGTGAGATGCACTTTTACAATAAAGTAACTTAAAAATAGAAATTGCATGCACTATTAAAAAGTAACTTAATAAGAATTGAACTCAAGACCAATTAAGGAATAAAGCAACTTTGGACCAAGTGAGATAAGTTTAAAACGCACGTAAAAGAAGGGAATGAGGAGACAGATCACAGATCAACACACCGATGTTTTGATGTGGTTAAAACCCTCGAGAGGGAAACAGTCGATGGCCCCAGCCAAATAGCTACCTGGAGAAATTTATCATGCAAAAGAAAGAAAGTTACAAATGATCTTCTCATAATCGATCAACTAGCCAAGGACCCTCCATGCTCTTTAAATAGAAATCATGGAACAATTGGGTGTTAAGCCATGGATCAAGGGTAGGTATGATCTAAGAGAACTTGAACCATTGGATTTCTTTGTGTCTAGAACATATCGTGACCGTTGGATTAGAATATTTACAAATGCATACTAATGCATACTAAATAAACACACTTTACCTAATGGATATATTACACAAGTTGATCTTAACCAACTCCTAAGTGTCTAAGTATCCTAACAACTACTTCACATGATGTTAGAGAGGAGAGTAGCATCAAATCTGAAAGTTTATATCCTGTACAAGTACGTGTGGTTAGCAAGGGATCATTTTCCATTACATTCTTGGTAGACAAGGAATTTGTTCCATATTCGAATTTGAATTCCATTTACACTTCAAGCAGATAGTTCAAATAATTTTTGCAGCAAAATAATGAAGAATGGAGATACAAACTGAACAAAACAAACCACATAGGAAACGGAAAATTATTGCTCAGGAATTTAGAGTATCATTCACAATAATAAATCCGGTGTTACAATAGTTTACAAATAGGAATAATTTGAACGCATTAGGTAGCAATTCGAATCTACGAAGTGGATCTAACTGTATCTAAATGAATCTCTAACTCATGGTATCCCAATCAATATTCGAGTCTAACATATAAACTCCCAGATGTTCAACAACTCAAACAATCAGTGACAGCTACTTAACTTAGTGCAATTGAGTATGGTAGGTCGAAAAAGGCACCTACTCCACATGCAGTCATGCATTATCCATGCAAGGAATGCACTAGCTAACAGATTGTGAACTAACTAAAATTAATTGGGGGCTAACTGAGGTTAACTAGTACTAACTCCAACTAACTAAAGTAGGTTGGTGTCAGGACTCCCAATGGCTCCTAAAATGTAGGGATTGGTCTAGAAGACACCCAAACTAATGCATGCACATGCACTAAGTGGTAGTTAACCTATAACAGTGTTCCCCACACTCCAGTGACTGGTACATGTGGCCCCATTAGGACAAGTGGACCCAATTAATTAATTAAGGTTCCTAAGTTAGGAAAAATTAATCTAATAGACAGTATGGTTAAGGGAGGATTAATAATCATAACACCCCCCTAAATCCTAACTTGGAAAACTATGGGCCCTAGTAACAAGACCATAGTTCACCAAAATAGAATATATATAAGAAATAATTCTTCTTAATACAACCAAGGAAATAGGGGAAAACCTCATGGGAAACCCCCCCACAAAATAAGCAGAAATACAAATTTTGAAAAAACTTGTGAAAAAATTTTCTACTACTATGCAGTAGCAGTATATTGGTTCTTATGTGTAGGTGAAACATGAATCCAAACAAAATGCTTATTTATGGAGGAATATTCCTCTTTGGAAGAAGAACAATGTACTCAACTGTATCAGAAATATAAATAGATGCATGGTGAAAACTGGACCCATGTAGAGCAGTTAAAATCAACTAAAGAGAGAGTAAAAGTTATTGAGAATTCAAACCATGTCAAGAAAACCCAATAACATGATATATGTTATCCTTTAACAGTAAACCATGAGTGGTAAAATCATCCCCAAGTGTTAGGAGCAAGTGTCTAGGCAGATGAAGAATGTCTCCCTCTTTACTAGTTATGTGAGGAGATGAGCATGTGACAAAAGGTAGAGAATCCCTGAGACTGTGGAAAGCGAATGCTTGAGCTACATAATTTGATATAGCTTCATAAATATCCAATAATTGACAAAATCTAATATCAGCAAATTCATAAGAAATAACTAACATCAAATCCTCAACAACAAAATTGAAAGAGACTTGTGTTGCTTGATTTGTCACACCAAAATTGATGAAACCAGTTATAAGAAATACTAAAAGCTCTTGAATCTTGAAACCTGAAAAACATATTATCATATCAAAAAATAAATCATATCCAAAAATATTCATATCAGATCCACCGAGACGGTAGATGCACACTTTTCTCCTTCAAAATTCTGATTTTTGGTGCATGCAATCCTGTAGGAATTTACTGGAATCTCTAGGTTAATGAGAGTGAATGGATCACTTTTATAATATGATATTATTTCCAGAATATCAATGGTATTACTTATATGCACACCAAAAACATCATTATATATATAGAAATCAAATTCCTTTACCATTTCTGAAACAGTCACCGGTAAACTATGCACAAAATTTAAAGAATTACTGGAAACTTTTTGCAAAGAATATAAGGAGTGTTTTTCTTCACAAACAGAGATTTGAATGTCTTCTTCTGGATCAGCCATTTGAGGAGGTGAGATATCATGGATCTCATACACTTCTATAGAATTAGGAGAAGGATTCACCTCAAGGACACTTTCTCCCATCTGAATTGATTATCGGGAAAAATCTGCTTCTTCTTCATCTTCGACAATTTGCTTTTCTGTAGGAGAGGGCATGAAATTATCATGTTGAATTTTATATGAACCTCTCTCACCATATGGTATTTTAGATTCATCTCCCATATGACTGCTCGGCCCTCTTGATAGAGGGAAGGTGATGAAGGGTTCCCTCGAAGAAACCATGTGGTTGGATGCTCTAGAATCTATCACATAAGCCTTTGACGGAAAGAGGCTTGCATGAAAGAATATCTCATATTCTTCATATTTATCTTCATGATTTGACATTACTAATCTTTATGGAAGGGAAATAATGTTATGTACACATAGATATTTCATATGGTCAAGGGTGTTCTTGATGCAATAGTCTTTTGGATGAGAACTCCTCATACAGTAGGGACACTTTTTCTTTTTCTTCTTAGAGCTGGAGGATCCTTTGGAAGTTTGTTGATTCTGTTTAGGCTTCGAATTAGCTTATCTTGGATCCTTCTTCTTTGATTTCCCCTTTTATTTCACTTTGGAAGAGTCAGTAACTAGGATAGCTTGATAATTGGAGTTCTTGATGACTCCCATTCGAATCAACTTGTCTTACTCCTTGATTAAGGACTCGGAAAAATAATCTAATGAAGGAATTTTCCAATGAGGAAATCTTTCCCGCTTGGAATGAAATATGGAAAAAAATACACAATACTCAGAGCCTAGTTTGTTGAGTATGGAAAGAAAATTTTTCTCATCCTTCCGCTCTATTCCACACTGTCTGCATTGAAGTACCAAAGACTTGAATTTAGTAAAGAATTGCTCAATAGTCTCGAAACTGCTGGGATGTAAAGATACCAACTCATTCTCTAGAATGTATCCTTGAAGCTCATATTGTTTGTTAAACAAGCTATGAAGATTCTCCCAGGATTCTCTGGGAATCCTCAATCCTTCTAGGTGGAAGAGGATATCTCTAGATATATAAGTACATAAGTACCCGGATGCTTCATCACAATGGTTCAGAAACTTGTTCTGTTCTACCGGCTGATGAGGTTCAGGCTCCCATCCATGTATGATCTTGTGATAGCCATGCTTGCATAAGCCTAGATGCATATTGATCCTCCAATCAAGATAATTGGAAGTTGTGAGGATCCATGATTCAGGATTTTGAGAAATCATAATTGCTCGGGCTGGAATTACTGCCAAAATTCAAAAAAGCTAAGTAGAACCTATCAATTTCATTGCAATAACACACTAAAACATATGAACTATTAGAATCATGCTTTTCCTCCTAGAATGAACATGTTTTCAAGGTCCTTCATGCCCTCTCTACTGCTTTGAATAAATCCAGAGCTAGCAAATCATCATAGGGGACTTCTGTGGAAACCCAACTGCTTCTGATGTTCAATGGGGAGAAATAAGCATGAAACCTACCTGAGAAGGATCTGATACCATATTAGAATTTGAATGCCATTTATATCTTCAAGTAGATAGTTCTAATAATGTTTGTAGCAAAAGAATGGAGAATGAAGATACAAAATGAACAAAACAAACCACATAGGAAACGAACAAGTATTACTCAGGAATTTACAGTATCATTCACAATAATAAATCCAGTGTTGCAATAGTTTACAAATAGGAAGAATTCAAATGAATTAGAGGGGAATTTGAATATATCAAGTGGATATTAGTGTATCTAACTAAATCTCTAACTCATGGTCTCCCAATCAATATCGAAGTCCAACAGATCAACTCCCATATGTCCAACAACTCAAACAATTAGTGACAGCTAGTTAACTCGGTACAACTGAGTGTGGTAGGTGGGAAAATGCACCTACTCCAGATGCAACCATGCATTATCCATGCAAGGTATGCACTAGATAAATGGTTGTGAACTAACCGAAAGTAATTGGGGGCTAACTGAGACTAACTAGTACTAACTCTAACTAACTAAAGTATATTGGTGTCGGGACTCCCAGTGGCTCCTAAAATGTAGGGATTGGTCTAGGAGGTGCCCAAACTGATACATGCACATGTAGTAAGTGGAATTTAACCTCTAGAATTGTTCGCCACACTCCAGTGATTGGTACATGTGGCCCCATTAAGCCAAGTGGACCCAATTGTACTAGTGGACGCAATTAATTAATTAAGGTTCCTAAGTTAGGAAAAATTAATCAAATAGACAGTATGGTCAAGGGAGGATTAATAATCCTAACATTCCAATCAAGATACCAGATATAAAAGATATTATTTAATTAATTCAGTTTTTTTTCATGTAATTCAAAGCCACATACCTGAAATTAGTTTTAATTAATGATCATATTCTTTTTACAGGAAATAATGTTTTTTATAAGAACCTGCATGAGAAGGATTTGGATATTTTTGAGCCCACCATTCGTACATGGTGGAATGCCCAAAATGAAAAATTGAAAGATGATTTGATGAACCACCTGGTTAACCTGTTGTGTGATACCTTCAACAAAAAAGGTATCAACACAACAGCTGGATTAAATTTGAAACATGTCAGGGAAGATTATAGAGACAATTTGCAAATTAACACTAAGTATGAGAATCCTCCAATGTTTCTATAGGAAGGTGTAGAATTCTCTCATGGATGATGAAAAGGAGAAGGAATGGAGAAAACAAGGAAAGACTTGTCCAATCGGTTCAAGAAGGTATGTCACATTTCAAATTTTCAATGAAAAATGTTCAATATTGTTTTTTATTTTTAAATATATTTAAGTTGTGATATCTAACATATTTGAAACCTTTCATAGGCTCCCTGACACCTCTAAAGAGACAAAGGTAAGGGTATAAAAACAATAGTAGCACAAAGTGGGCCAATGTGGATATCAAAAACTAAGAGCATGAATTGTAAGAAACAAATGACCATTATTAGTAGCCAAATTTTTTGTAAATGTAGCGAACGAATAATTTTTATGTGTTATGCATTGCAGGGAAATGATTTTCAAGAAGCGACCAATAAAGAATACTTGAGGCTCGACTTCAAGTATGGTTTTCAACATGTGTTGGAGCATCTGAAAAGATTGGGGAAAACCCCAATTTCCCCATTGATACACATAGAAATAAATAAAACCATATGTGCATGTTCAATTTCCTCACATTACTTTGGACTTGAATTCTGTGTTATGTCAAATTTTTATATTTGATAACTTCAAACTTCTTAAGAATTGGAAAGATCTTAATATGACAAATTTTTTTAATAAATGAATTGTTTCAAGCATCCCCATAGTGTGACTTAAGTGACCTTGGTGTACTTGGTCTTATTTTTTTATAGACTTAGTTGTGTCAAACACCTTACAAAAATAATTGAGTTTCCTCATAAAAATACCATCATTATAATGTACTTCTGTAATCTATTCATGAACCATTACATTGAAAACTAAATTTATTATTTTGTTTTCAGGGTGAGAGCAACAAAAGAAGCGATTGGAGTGTTACTGAACATGTAACACATGATGGTGGGGAGCTGCCTCATGTTGGTGGCGACCATCCTAGCCATGATCTAGGTATGTATGCTATAAAATAGAAGTATTTATTATGATTTCAAATATATAATTGATGACGTGTATTAATAAATTTTCTTCTCTGAATGGAAGAGCATGTACCTGCTCATTCTCAAATGGAAGAGGAACAAATGGTAGAACCAATGAACACTCTAACTGTCTCATCTATCTAGCCAATAGGTAAATATCATTGTAATGATATTGGAAATAATTAAATATGTATCTCAATAATAACTAAATTTTTATATCTATATAACTTTATTGGTCTTTGTAGATGATTCCCCTCTCCATCGACCTCCATGCCCTATTATTCGATGTACTCGAAGTATGGTACAAGAGAGCATGCCCACACAATCAACAGAAAGAGAGGGCACAACAATTTCAACGTTAAATGACAACAAATTAGATCTCCCCATCTTGAAATTTATAAAAAGAAATGTAAAGCACAAAAAATGTAGTTGTATACATTTAAGATTTGTATTTGTATTAGTTGGTACATAGCTTATTTTTTGTAATGTGTGACATATTCCGAGGACTATGGTTATTCTCAAGGGGCTGGATACCCATTTTTGAGTTAAGCTGAGGAAGATGAGATGACCACATGAGCTTTCTTATCCAGTGATGATGATTATGAGCTTGCACTCGTTGCATGAGACACATGAGACATATGGCCACATACAATTGAAAAGGCTGGGTAACCTACCCTCATGTTGAGTTCATGTGCATGAGCCTATAATTATGTCATGTTGCATTGCTATGTTATGTTGACTTGCATGTTTACTTTTATGTGATGTTTAGCCTTGTGGTGACTCGTGATTAACCCTTGCATGGTAACATTGAGCTATACAACCCTTAAATGTTGACATACAACTTGTTGATGACTAGCATGACCCCTTAGGGGGTTTTCCATCCTTGCATTGACCTTAAGAGCCCTCGTTAGGTGCCATCCACCATAGTTCTACCATATGTGACTTTTTTGGAGTACTTTGCTATCGTGTTTTATTGTGAGTTGGTCGTACTGCTATGCTACTACTGTTTTTTATTTGTGAGGGTTGGATGATCTATTTTAGGATCTTTTCCTGATTGGGGGTCTCTCCTTTCACAGGTATGTTTTTCTAGTTTAGTCTCATGCAAGTAATCTAACACTAAGATGTTGAACTCTATTTGGAAGCATTTTTTCTAAAGATAAGGGAGCTCTTTCCTAACATCTTATTTTGAGTTATCTTATGTTGAGTTTATAATTGATTTGGATATGATATATCATGCTACTGTTATGTATTGTTGTCTTTGATTAACAGCTTAGATCTGATATAGATCACTACTCTGATTATTGTTATTGTTTTAAGTACTTTAATGGTTATTATAACTCATTGTTTCTGGTACATGCTGGACACGAAGGATATTGAGGTATGGTTTTTCTATGTTGGACATGCTTGTCTCATTTTTTTAGTTTTCAGTTTGAATATTTGAGAAAAATAATTATAAAATACAAATGATCTGAATCTACCCGAGAGTTTGCATCTTTTCTCAAAATGAGTTGAAATGTGCATTAAAAATTTGTATGGATCTCGTGTCTTTAGAGTGGTGCCTTGTGTAGTCCAGTTAATTGACCCTAGTTAGTTTGCTTTCCTTTGTTAATTTGTTGTTCTTTCCTATTTGTTTTTTAACCCTAATTGAATTACCTTAATTAATATACAACCCTAGATAGACTAATCAACTCTAAAACCTTAATTAATCTAGTGGAATTATCTTCTTAACTTTTATTACTATCCTCCCCTCCCAAGGTTTATCAGTTTTTCCCCAAAATGGAGTGGTGACTCCACTCCCTCCTTCCTATTTTGGTGGTGTGGTGCCTCACTCTAACTATAACACTACAAAAGCTATGTAATGTTAACTTGTATTTCGATTAAATGAGTGCAAATTAGGGAAGACTACATTGTGTTAATTTATTTCATTATGTAATGCTTGTGATATAAGTTGTAATAAAGGGAAAGATGCTTGTGCATTTTATTAAAGAAATAAAGCGCATGATTACTGAGAAGGGATAATGGTGGACATGTTTCACAAGTGGAAAAAAGGAAAAAAGGTAAGTGAAGTGAATGTGCTTATGGGAAGGAAGGGTTTCCTATCAACTGATTGAATTGTGAATTTTTTATGCTTGTGTAGGATCTAGCAGCCTTCTTTGACTTGTTATCCATTACTTGTTCTTGCTCAGTTTGTGAGGGTTTGGAGGTTTTGATGAATATTTTTTTTGCTCAGCAATTTTTTAGGGTTTGGGATGAGTGAGGCAGCTGCCCTTGTCACAATTAGTCCCTCAACTTGGCGGTGGCTTTGTAAAGTGTGAGCCTATTTCTAGGGGGAAAACCTCTAGAGGAGAATCATTCTACAAATTTGATCCCAAATTAACTATTTTCTCCTTTGTTGTTTATGCGGATGCACCCTTATTTCCCTATTCCTCTTTATTTCTACAAGACATAATCCAAGATGTTTTTGGTGTACATCTTGTTACTACCCATATTGCATGGGTCTCCACCAAGGAGTTCTGAAGCTTTCTGGCATAAAATAAACCTGTAGCGGCATTCTAGGCATTAATTTCTCAAATCTCAACAACCCAATGTGTGTGAAATAGAAACAACAAGTATGATCCCTCAAGTCTGGGAAAATCTCGATGTGAAAGCAACCTTAATTCTCCATTATTGTGTATCTAATATTCAATGAAGAGAACCATTTTTAAATATGTGTTAATTTCAACAGTAATAGGCCTAATTCATAATTGTGGGTTGAATTTGAGGATTAATTTCCAATTCTAAGCACCCATGCAGCAGTGTGTGAAAGTTTTGGACACATTGGCAGCATTTATGAGCAGCAACAAACATTGAAACACCTTGAATCAACAATGAAATAGAGTCATATCCAAATCTAGGCAACTAAGGAAACCTATGTTAACTTCTTGTTCATGTAAGAGAAACCATAAAACCACATATCAAAGTGAGCATGTGTTTGAATATGTATTGCTTATCCCTAAACCTCTTTCACAAAAATAGAGAATTTCCTTTAGCCAAAACATTTAACAAAACATTCCATTTATAAAATGTCCAAACTTTCAAAACACTTTTACTATAAAAAGAGAATAGAGTTTCCAAATATTAAGATCTCCAGCCTTGATTACTGATTTCAAAATGCCTTAGGAAATTTGAATTCTCTGAAGATATGGGAGAAAGAGATAGTATAGAATCAAGATTTGGCCTCAATAAATCTATTCATAATAGAAAATAAATCCAAATTGGTAATTTGAGAATTTATACATAATAAAAAAAAGTATTATCTGAAGTTGTATGTTTTGGTAGCCCAGAAGGTGATTTTGTGAGAGCCAATTCATACCTTGGAGAATAGTGTTTAGTCCTTTTATGCCATCCAATGGAGATGTTACCATTAGGAAACATTCTAAATCTATCCCATCTAACGAAAAACCGAGTGTTCAAACTCAATTTATTCACTGATGAGCATGATAATGGAATTTCTTCTAGGATGGCAATGGTTCAAATTTCAAATTATGAGGTAGCATAACATAGAGCTGAAATATTGCACTTGTTAAGTTGTATGAGGTAAGAAAATGGAGGTAAGATATGATAGAAGGATGCCATTGAAAGTAGGAGATTTGGGTTTTTCTCAATCCTTTGAGGATGCATGTGTGTCATTTTCTCATTTTTTTTCTAATAATATTTGTCAAGACTTAAATAAATCCTATACTAATAAGTAATAGGCTAAGTTCTTGAAATAGATATTTTATCTTATAGAGTTTCATGGAGGAAATTTAGTCTCTAATACCCGTTTCCTACCAACATCATTGTAAGAGCCTAGATGTATGCCTTGATTTGAAGTACAATCTTTGTTGCAAATTCTAGGGTAAAATAGCTAGTCTCAAATAGCTCACCAATCTCCATATGTTACCCACCAACATTGAATTATGATACTTGCATGGAGCCTACATGGACAGTTCTATAAACCTACATGGAAGCTCTACACTAGGAACACTTTCTAAAGACTAGTGTATCTCTTCTATGGTCGTGCACCCCTTCTGAAATATGGTATCCCTCACCATTAGCTAGTAACAAATAACTCACCAATCTACTAGCATTTGGCACCATTGGTGGAACCACTGGATGCACCAAGTTCCTTATTAGTTGAGTGCATGTGAACAACTTGTGGCAGAAATCTACATTTGTGAGATATTACGTTTCATCAATTCTGTTAATATATGCGAGACAAATTAAATATCTTGAGATGAATAGACCAGTAAGGTTCTAGGGGGAGAAATTAGTCTACATATTGATACATGGAGCAATATGGTTAGATAAAGAAAAGAAAATAAAGTGAAGAAGCATTGTAATGTTGTCATTGATGCATTCTTAGCTTTTATGAATTTACTATATGACTATTGATACATTCATTATGCAGGCATGTCCTTAGATGTCACGGGAATTCCAATGATAAAATTAAACACTTGACATGTATAGCTAAAGTAAAGATGCTATGGGAATCCTAAGCTGATACAGATATTCTTCAACTATATTGTAATACCACTTGGATGGAGATGAATTTCCATAAGTCCTTGATTTGTTTCAATTATATGCTTGATCATGGCATCATAGGTGCACTAAAAATTCCTGCAACTAGTTAAATATGCCCACATTTAATTTGCAGAATACATTACATCAATTCTCCAAATTTGATAAGAAGTTGATTTCGAAAAATTTTCACAACCTATTGAGAAATGCCTACAACCAGTTTGAAAATGCCCATTGGACTGATAAAATTCCCACACTACCGTATAAAATGCTCATAGGACTCAAACATATGCACGAAGGTCCAGAAAAATGCCCGCAAAAATGCACAAAAAGTTGAATGTGTTAGATAAAGAAAATGAAGTAAAGTGAAGCGGCATTTTGATGTTGTCATTGATACATGCTTACCTTTTATGGATTTACTAGATGACTATTGATACATACATTATGCGGGCATGCCCTTACATGTCACGGGAATATAGTCTTTATGTGTGGATGCTTGAATACTTATGCAGGCATGTCCTTACATGTCATGGGAATTTCAATGATCTCTTTGCATTTCAACACCTCCTATGGGCATCTTTCCACCTCTATTTCATGCATTTTTGGGTTCAACAGGAATTTATCTATTACCCTATGGGCATGTTTAACTAGCTGCGGGCATTTGATCCTAGAGTTGCATGCATAATGCAATAATTGTAGGCATTATGTCCATTAAGTGTGGGCTTTAAATGTCTTCAAAATATTTCACTAACTCAAAGTTTCACCTGGAAGCAAGGTTTATAGGAAGTAGGTGAAGTATTTTTTGTATAAAACCATCCATCCTAATCAATTTGTGGAGGTAAGATAGGAGAAAAACCTGACTGCATATATCAATAAAACCCTAACTACAATTTATGGAGGGAATATAGGATCAACTCTCATACACACAAAGCATTATATCTTCTGCTAGAAAATGAGTTAATGGATTAAATGAAAGCAGTTCACTTACCGAAGACATCTCTGCAGGAAAAAAATATACTTATATTGGATCTACTACTAATTTTTAACTACCTAGTCCTGAAGATGCCTTAGCCTATGCTTTTCTCGATTCCTTAGTTACCTTCACCTTTGCTTATGGGTCTCGACCTTAATCTTCCATTGTCCCTCTACATAAATTTCAGAGATGACGGGGGTGGACAACCTTGAGGATAGAAAACCCCCAAAGTTGGGATACCATTAAAATCGAGCTGAAGCCCGACACCCACCCAATAAAAAGTGGCATGTAGGAAGAAGTCGTACTGTAAAAATTGAGTCAAACAAGAAATTGATCTGTGTCTGGTGCAGCTTAAGGGTTTCTCCACGCTCAAAAGCTATATTCCTGGTTGTGTCAAGGAAGGGCTTCACTAAAAAAACAAGAGTTGCCTCCTCTGCAACCTTGGAACCTTCTCTGCGACCTCAGGCCTAGTTCGTGGGCAAGGTAAGTGAAATATGTATATTCTCTTTGTCTTGACAAAGGGGAGGTAACATGGATAGTTTTAAATGTTTGTTCTTTTTTAAAGGTTTATTATCTATGTTTATTATTTTTAATGTTTATTAATATTTTAATGTTTATTAATATTTTAATGTTTATTATTACTTTAATGTTTATTATTATAATGATGATGATGATGATGATGATGATGATGATGATGATGATAGAGAAATTATCGTTGTCTTCATAGTCAGCAGGATTATCATGATTATTGTCTTTATGGCCATGATCATCATCATAGAAAACATCATAAATAACATCATCGTCAATAGACCCTTTCTTGAAAAATATTTGTCATATGAGTGTAATATGGTGACCATTTCGAATTTTGACCCATGTGTCATCTCTATTCTATCGCTTTAGCAACATAATATTCGAAGTGTGTCTAATTTTTCCATGAACGTCGAGCCTAGTTCGTGGGTGAGGTAAGTGGAAAACCTCTTATGAAACCTTGGAACCTCCTTTGCGACCTTGGTCCTAGTTTGTGGGTGAGTTAACTAAAAAACCTCCTCTGCAACCTTGGAACCTTCTATGCGACCTCAGGCCTAGTTCCTGGGTGAGGTAAGTGAAAGTTGTAAATTTTGATTGTCATGATAGGGGGAAGGTAAGATGGATAGCTTTAATTTTTTTTTTAATGTTTATTAATTATCATTGTCTCCGTATTCACCAGGATTATCATGATCATTGTATTTATGGCCATCATTGTCATCATAGAGAACATCATCATCAATAGACCCTTTCTTGAAAAAGATTTGTCATATGAGTGTAATATGGTGACCATTTCAAAGTTTTACACACAGAGGATGCTTGATAACACCACCTCATGGTTCTTATTTCCTATGCCATTGTTAAAGGCCATACTACAACATGAAAAAACAAAATAGTGGGTGAAGGTATGAAGGTATTATGAACTACGGTGGTTTCTTTTTGTTTTTGGGAGCTATGAGTATGGGAGGGATTTATTTTCCATTCCTGGGGATACATCCACTATCGAGAATACTTTCAACACATTTATAGGGAGCACAATATGAGTGGTGATGTTTTATCCAAGGAAGCACTTTCTCTTAAGATGGGAAAACTCTCCTATGTTGAAATGTTGGATGGAGAGTCTATTGGGAGCGATACCATCTTGTTCTTTTAAGTTATGTTATTCAAGATATTTGATGTGGCTTACTAATCTTGCTTAGAAAAAATTCATTTTTTTTTTAGCCTTTGACTATGATCTAATGACTGCTCCCTTTGATGAGTTGTTTACATGGCATATAAATGCCTTAGTTCGGGGGTATTTTCACTTTACCCGTAGGTGCTTCCTTGGATAAGCGTTCAGGACTCATTATATGCTTCTCTTGACTGCGTGGAATGTATTTTTAGTGCTGGATTGAGGCTTGCCTTTGTACACCCTTTGATGATGGGTTCTAGGATACATTTCTTACATAGACTAGGTACTTTATTTTGACGGAATTATAAGATATAAGATATTTTTGATTATTAAAACCAATTGAAAATCTAATTTTGAAGTTATAGAAAGTGTTTGTTTTTTTTACCAATTGGGATTCCACGATAAGTTTTTGTTCTATGTATCTTGCTGATTATGTTTGTTATTTATTATTTTAAAAGTGGTTAAAATTGTGAAAAATGTAACAATACTGATTCACCCAGCCTACACCCCCTTTCAATATTGTCGAATATTGTAGCATTTAAATGATTATGGTTATTAATGTTTTGTTTTCATTACTTTAATGATTGTTAATGAAACTCTCTATTTGATAGTATTGTGCTAATTAAAACAATTAATATACCTATATTTCTGTTTTTCACAATTTATATGTGAAATGTTTGTTCACTTTTGTTGCATAGCTTATTTTTTAATATGCGTGACATCTTTCGAGGACTATGGTTATCCTCAAGAGGTTGTCCACCCCTTTCTGAGTTAACCTGAGGAAGATGAGATGACCACATGATCTTCCTTATCCAATGATGATGATTATGAGCATTCACTCTTTTCATGAGACATGTGAGACGTATGACCACATACAATTGAGAAGGTCCGGTAACCTACCCTCACGTTGAATTGATGTCCAAACTGTCTTATCCTTTTTCCATGTCATCATCCTTTGTCATCAACTGTAGCAGGGATTTCTCCCTTACTATAGGGCAGGAATGGCTAACTTCCGTCTATAGGATGAAAGGGTAGGGTTACCAGTGGTTTTGCAAGAAAAATGAAACAAAAATGAAAGAAAAACAAAAACAATGAAACCGCTCTACACACAAGGTTATGGGTTTAGCTCCAATACCCTACATACAACTTGTTAGAAAACCTGAAGACCTGTAAGCAAGCAAAGGAGACCTGCAAGAACATGTTAGGCCATGAAACCTGCAAGCAAATATATGTTAGAAAAACTAAAATAAAAAACACAAAACAAATATTATACCTTCTATGGGTGGAAATGGGCCACCATGCCCTAGCTTGGAGAAGCACCTCTCTTGATAATGGGGGGGGGCTATGGTTCAATGGGAGAATGGATGAGAGGGAGGGTGAATGGCTTGAGAGGAAAATGATCTCAAGGAACTCACTCGGGAAGCATAATAGTATGTAAGGGAGGAATGTTTTGAGAGTGACCCCCACCCCTCTATTTATAGCTTTTTTAGGGTTCTAAGCCCTTGGTCAGGGCTTTAGCCCCTTTGTTGGGATTTTAGCCTCTTTCGCTCAATATTTAGCTCCTTTGGGGGTTTTAGGCTCCTTTGAGGGATTTTAGCCCCTTTTTGGAGGCTTTAGATCCTATGGGAGCTATTTAGGTTCTTTTAGGGGTTTTTAAGCCCCTTTTCATGTTTTTAATCCTTCTTGAGGGTGTGGGGGTCAAATGGGGTCAAACGAGGGTCGTGCATGGGTGTCCTTGGGTGGTGTAGGCCATGTAGAGCTGAGTGAAGGATTTTTTGGGTTAACAGATATCCCCCTGATGTGTGAGGGAAGGAGCTCATCATATGGCCGATGAACATCATAGGATTTTCTTAGGAGAGGTGGTGCTTCCTAGGATGGGGCATAGTGGATTTTGGTTTTTGTATTAATATGGTTCCCATCAATGGGTGAGATACAAATAATGTGTGACATGTATATGGACGAGGCAGTCATCCCCATGCTCATAACAATGTCAAAGTAATAATGTTATCTATGCTCTATAATACAAGAGCCGATCATGTACAACTGATGATACATAGTGGTTTCCTCAATGAGAAGCTGAATACAATACTGATCTGAATAACTGCCACATTGTACCAATGACATTCTCATGGAATGCTATATCTTCATGACTGATAGCCTGCTGGATCTGGAATGGTACATAGCTCTATAAACTCACTGATGGAGAGTAAAAGTCTCTATGGTACAAGTATGCTACATCAATCATAAATCTATATAGAAGCACTGCTGGGGCTTCTGAACACTGTCTCCAACGCAACACGAAAATCACAAGGGACATGAAGTTGTTTAGGTCCCTCGAATAGACTCATCAATGTGCTAGATTTAGGTGAAATCCAAGGTCTTTGACCAAATACTACACAGATCAATACCCTGTACGAATCTCAATGGTGCGATGATGTAGCTGGAGTCGAGCACATGAGAAACAACCATCCTAAGAGGCACTAAGGACTCCTCTCAAGTGGTCAAAGGAACTCATCGATGAGGTTAATGAAACCAAGAGACAAGGACCTCTGGGTCTATCCTCTGGAATATGTGTGTTGTCGTCGACAAAGGGAGACCTGCCCCTAGTCAAGGCAATGGTGTTTTCTGAACCAAAAGCACGAGGGAGATAACCGAAAGATGTGAGACAATATGAGGACTAACCTAGGGAGATAACCCACTAAATGCGAGGGGGGAAGGGAAAGAGTTGAATAGGGGAAAAGGGAGTGTAGTAGACTCAAAATTCCTTTGTTCAGAGTATGACGGCAGGGTGGACCAGTAAGCAAATGAAACTGACTCATGGGAATGGGATCATAGCTATAATACCGGGAATGTAATTGCAAATGGGAAATACTTGGGGGGAGTAGACACTTTTTATTTTGATAGGATCCAAGGAAGACACATCATAGAATACTATGAACAAAGGTGAACCAAAGTGGGAATGCTGCCAAACTGTTATCTATGGGGTGGCGTCGAGAGACACCATTGTGGTATGATCTCATGCATTTTTGGCAATCCTGAGAAAGTAAATGCTCGATGGTGCTTTCAATTTTAGAGAGTCTGAAAGCATGAAGAAGACTGCATTGGGGGATATTTTTCATTGGTAGTCTCACATTCCTGAAAAAGGATAAAAGTATACATAGGAGAGCTCGCCCACCCTTTAGGGGATGAGAGACTTCTTTACCATTGGTAGTCCAGTCAGGCCAAAAAAGGTTAAACCTATACCGACTGAACCGTCATTCAGATACTTTTATGAGCATGAACGAGACCAATTTTGCTCGGTGATCTTTTCTTGATGAGAAGGCTGGAAAAGAGCTTAACGACAACCCATGGTGAGCTTTTTCGTAAAGTTCGGCCCCTCTATCCGAGAAATCATAAAAGTATGTAGAGGGGAACATTCTTGGCTTGAATGTGCCAAGGTGATCCTTTTCATTTGATGGTATACATAGTCCACAAAAGGAGATAAACGAGATGATATAGATGCCCTTTCCTATACTTTAACGAGCAAGAAAGGAAGCAGCTGTGCTCAGCCATCTTTTCAATCTTTTAGGAGTCAGAAAAGAGCTTAAAAGAAACTCTAGTGTGGTCAATCGATCTTGGTGGCACAGGTGGTGCCCCATGTTAGGACAGTGGATAGTGGTCCAAAGGTCATCCGTGCAGTATGGATGGAGTAGGGTGCCTCTTAAACAAACCAATACATGCATGGGATAGATCACGACAGAGGCATGTGAGTCGTTGCGATAGAGGCACGCAAACTGAGGTGGCTCTCGGACAGAGGTCAAGAGAGTTGTGTGTGAGTTGTGGTGGATGGATTTGACTACATGTGATGTGAGTGCAAGTCCGGAGGTATTTATATGAAAAATACATGCAAAAGAAATGATTCATTCTCCGGATGATGGTCCAAAGACCCGCATAAGGTGTGATGGATAGAGTAGACATATATGTGTTAAGAACCAAAATGATGTGCCTTATGGGTGCTGGCCTGAGAACCCACATGAGCGGTGGTAGGTAAATGTGATGCAAGTAGAGGTATGAAGACACTTCTATCACCATGATGTGGCTCAAAAATCGAGGTAACTTCTAGGGAGTGGTCCCAAATATTACTTATTAAACATGAGACGATGGTATCAGGGATGATTTTAGGGGCGAATTATAGCCCATTGGCGAATATTAAGGGGTGCCCAAAATTTTTTGGGCGAATTTTTAATATTAAAATGGTTTTTTTTAATTTAATAAATTAGCCCATATATTATTTTATATATAATTTCCCTTCACTAAATAGCCCGCGCGATTAACCTCTGGAAATTCATAAAACCTGATTTCGCCACCCCGTCGATGGGAAAATCCTGACATTCGCCCCGATTTCTTCCGTAATGGAGGTGAAATCGCCAAAAATTTACAGTTTTGGAGGATAAATGAAGATGATTCGCCCAAATTTATGGTAGATAGGTTAAAATTTTTGGTATTTCGCCCCTATTTATGGATTTTTGGGTAAATTTGTTTTAGTATTTGCAAGCCCTGGATGTTCAATGCATTGGGTATGGAGCAGCACAAGATTTGGGTTTGCTTCAGGTGAAAACGGATGGCACGGGTCTGCTACATCATCGGTTTCCTTCGAGAGTTTTCCTTACAGGGTCAGTGGATCAGTATTTCGCTCTAGATCCGTACGTTTATTTGGATTTGGAACTCCAACTCGCATTGGAACTGCCTCTTCCTCCCCTGGCACTGAGTCCACTTCTACAGGGTAAACTGCTGCAACCACCTCTTTCTTTGAAGCCTCTACCCTTCGTTGTTATTGTCTGTGCCTTTGATGTTGCTTCGGACTCTATAATTGGATCTGCAACCTATGCCGTACAATAAAGATGAAGTAAAATCTAAAGGGGTGAAAGTGAATAGCACTGGTGATGAATAAACTCCAACTGGGACCACCTCCGCTACCCCTTATTATGTTTTTGGTATCAAACTACAACCGCCGGTACTTAGACTTGTGAAAAAGCGGGTGTCTCTATCCTTGCTATGGGTGAAGCTAGGATACTGGGTTCATTGATTATGACAAGCTGGAGGAGAAAGCCTTGGATTTCAGGCCTAAGCTTATTATCTGTGGAGGCAGTGCTTATCCCAGGGACTGGGATTATGCTAGGTTCCACGCTGTTCATCCATTCTTTGGCTCTTTTTTTATACAGATCTGTCACATGTTCTGTTTTTTTTTTTTGATATTAAAAACACATACTTATTAGCTTAAAGGGAACTAGTTCTGACAGTGGATGATATTGGTCACACCAAGAAAAAATATGGTCTCTTAATAGTTAATACAAATGCATACAGTTATGAATTGTTTGAAATCGTTTACTTCATTTTAACTCCATCCATGTTCTAAATATGTTGACTCCTCTCTTCTGTCTGCAGCTATTGAGTTCATGCTATTTTCTATTTCAGGGTGATATTCACAGGCACGGTTGTTGTCATACTAGAC